>PVIJ01003501.1:0-57176 GCA_004024925.1 Scalopus aquaticus
AAACCTGGAATAAAAACATAAAAACACTCTAGCCTAACCTTCTTTGGGTCTCCATTTCCTTCTGAAAGTCCCTGTGTCACTTCAGACTTCTGTTAAATAAATATGTACGCTCCCCCCTCATCTGTCCTTTGTGCCAGAGCCCCAGGAGAGAACACGGTAGGAGAAAAAAGATGTTCTTCCTCCCCTGTGTTGGCAGTTTGCAAATAGGTGTTTCATAAAATACAACCAACCATCATTAAATAATAGCAGACGGCACTGAAATGCCGGGCCCGGCCGCCGTGGGCGGGGGTGGGTACGCCTCCCCGAACACCTGAATGCGGAAGGCTCTCTTCTTGCCTTTTCCCACATCGACCTCCTTTTATTGGGTTACTTTTTTTTTTTTAGATAAAAATTTGGACACAATTGCATCTCTGTGTCTTCCCCGAGCGCTTCCTGTGGCGAGAGGCGCCTCATCCCCGCTCACAGCCAGGATGCCCGCAGCTGGCACCGCTCCACCGCCTTCATCTTTTAGGTCAGATTGCTGTTATTTATAGCTTCCCAGTAAATGCAAAAGATTTTACTAAAGTATTTTTGGGACTCTCAGAGGTATTTACAGTAAGTACTCAGGTTATAAAAGGTGCCTTCTTGCTTTGCGAAGAGCCCACGATCCAGAGTGAGAACCGATGACGATTTCACATAACCCCCATTTGCGTTTTTAAGTGAGGTTTCCGGAGATGTTACTATGCTTTGTCAGAAATGCTATACAGTAAAAATTGCACATTTCCTGATGCTTGCGGGATGCTGGGGGCAAAGAGATGATCTCAAGACCCTGTCTCAGACCTCAAGACCCACGTGAACAGGGGAAGCACTGGGCGCCGCATGTCAAGAGAGCTCTGAGAAAGACGCTGACTGAAGAGGCAGGGGTGTAGTGCCCTGGAAATCAGGGAGGGCTTCGCAGAGGTTGTGACCCTTAGAATGAGTCCTGAGATGAAGTTAGCAGAGCCGAGGGAGGGGGAAAGGATGTCCCATCCCCATATCATGTACCTTAGATGCAGCATCTCATTTATCAGCCCCCTGCCAGCACCTTAAGTGAGGACACTGAGGCAGAGAGATTAAGCGGCTTGTCTCAAGGGTACACGGAGAGGGAAACAGGGCTATCTCATACTAAAATAGGTAGGGTTTTTATGGTGGTGGTTTTTGCATATCAGTTTGCTTCCAGAAAAGTCCAGGCTTTCATTAATTCCACCCAGGGTGCAACTGTTTGTAATTGTGGTTGGTTTTCTCAGTGGTAGGAATGTGTGGCTTCTAGGCTGCACCGGGGCCCTGGCCTGCGCGCTCCCGCTCAATCTCTCAGCTCTCCTGAAGTGAGAACCTACCGGAACCTTCTTGTGGCACCTATGTGGTTTATCCTTTTACCCATGTGGTTTTCATAAAAACAAAAGCCAGTGCTTTTTAAAATACTTAAAATGATAGAAACATGTAGTTTTTAAAGGGACCTTTATATGTTTTATTTACTTGAAAACTCAAAGTATATTTCAAATAAACTTCCCCTTAAAATAAAGTAGCCTTTATATCTTCATTCTGTGTGAAACTATGTAGTTATACACACACACACACACACACACACACCCATGTACACGAAACAGTGTAATACAGATAAGAGTTGTGAAGGAAAACCAAGCTGTTCTGCAGCCTTTGTGAAATCATTGCAAGCACCCTACCAGTCAAGAAATAGAATTAAAATACATTTGTTGGATATATTCTTGCTGTCTCTTAAAATTCAAACTACATAAAAATAGGACTAGGTTCCAAGTAATCGTTAATTTTTTTTCAGTGATGACACCGATTAAAAAAAAAATCTAAAGCAGTCACCTTAAAGTGACAGATTGCATTAACCAGCACATTAAAATGTGGCCTGTTCAAAAACTTTTTATTTTTGAAATATGTTCACTTTTTGGTTCACTTTTGAAAATGTGTATAAACAGAGACAGAGAGAGCCCCCAGCCGCTGCTTTTAAATCATCAAAATGGCATCATCACTCGCCCAGTTCACCTTCGCGGCCGCGTGCCCAGCGGGCCGCCTTGGCCGGGGCCCCCCACGTGCCTGTCTGCGAACGGCTGACGTTTGCGCCTTTCTTTCCCCAGCGCTGTACAGCTCAAGGTCTAGTCAGAGTCCCCTGAGCCCATGGGCGTGGGGGACGCTGAAACAAACGTAGGCCCCACCTGCGTCTGACCTGGAAGAACTCCCGGGCGGAAGTGGCCTGTGAGTTGGCATCTGTGGCATCTCCGTCTGGTCTCTACGGCTTCGCAGACGCAGGACCTCCACCTCTGCAGCTTTGGTTTCATGTGGCAGATGGACTTTTACCCCCCGGCTTTCTGAAATCTCAAATTGCTGAGCAGAGAGTTTTCAGACGTTCTAGCCGAGGCTTCACTATCACTCAAAAATGAAACAATGGCTAAAGGGCCTGGGGCTTGCTTTTGGGGATGATGAAAATGTTCAAGCATTGAGCGCGAGTCTAGGTAAATGGGGGGGGTAAGGGCAGAGAGAGCATAATGGATGGTGGTGGGTGTTTGGTGATTTTTCCTCGTTTATTCTTTAAAAGAAAGAAACGAAAGAAAGGAAAAGAATCTATGGTGCTGCTGGCGCACAGCTGGGCAGACCTGTGCTGCCGCTGAATGGCGCACTTGGAGGCCTGCACTCTCTGCTCTGTGACTGTCTCAAGCTCTGTTTCAAGACTCAGATGAAGGGAGGGAGGAAACGAGAGACAGGACTGGGATTGCGATTCTGTGTAGTGAGTCATTCTGAACCTGCGTGTCCAGCCCACGCGACCTAGAATGGAGAAGTGCCCGCGTGTCGCCCTGCCCCTCCCCTGAGAGACACAGAACCTCTGCCGGGCACTTCTGCATAGACGCCCCCCCCCTCCCACCCAAGCCCACAGGGTCAAGCAGCCACCGACAGTCATTGCCCCTGGTGCTGCTTCCCCATCTCTCAGGCAGAGATTTGCGCGGCACTGTCCATGATGTCAAATCCCTGCCACCCAGAAAGTCCTCTGGAACCACCCAGCAGTGAGCATGTGCGTTCCTGGGTCCATCTGGCTTCAGGGAAGAGTCCGTTGTAACAAGGGCAGATAAAATCAGCCCTACCCCCTTCCCTACTCCTGTGAGACCCTGGCTCAGTGGCCACAGCGTCACTGGGAGCAAATACAGAAGTGGGGCCCCCTCCCAGACCTATTGAATCCGAATCTACATTTTCAGAGTCCCCATTTTCGGCCCTTCCCATGCAGATTACAGTTTGGGAGATGCAAACTCTGCCGCCCTGGGCCGAGCACCTGCAGTTCTCCTTGACACTGGTCTCTGCGTGCTAGACCCCTGGGGCTCTGGTCAGCCCTGAGCCCGAGCAGCAGCACTTGACTCACTCCCTCTTTGAGTGCCTTGCTGTGGGTCCCACCCCCTGGCTTTCCCACTTACCGGCCCCATCTCAGTACTATCTGCTGCTTCCTCGTTCCCCTGACCTTGTAACTTGGGAGTGTCCCAGGATTTAGTCTTCGGACATCTTCCCTAGCTACACTCGCTCCGCTGTGATTTATCTAGTTCTGTGTTCCTCTGTGTGTTGGTGCGCCCCTCCTCTGCACGTGCATGTCTACGACACACCTCAAGGTTGGTGTGTGTAATTGAGCTCCCAGTCTTCTCTCCAAGCCGGCTTCTCACTTAACAGCAACTCCATACCTTGGACTTGGGACTGATGCCTCCCTTCCTCTCACACTGATCTTCCATCAGCCAGTAAATCCTATCGACTCTGTCAAATATATATCTGGAAGCCCAGGGTTAGATGAGCAAAAGATTTGAGTAGCTGCTTTACAAATGAAGATCAAATAAGAGACAGGTGGCCGAGGAGCAGGTGAAGAGATGTTCAACCTGGTCAGTCATCAGGGAGATGCAAATCCAAACCACCACGAGATACCAGTTCAGACCCACTTGGATGCCAGCAGCACAATACCTTGCTAAATGGCTGATTTTCACTGCTGCCCCCTAAATATATTTCCAACACAACATCCCCAGTGATCCTGGGAAATATGCAAATTATATCATGTCACACCCCCACCCCCACCCCAAACTCCCTGTTGGCGCCAGTCTCCAAGAGGAAGGCAGAGTTCTTCTGGTCATCTTTAAAGCATGACCTAACTGACTCCTCTGCTACCCACCTTACCTGGTTTCCCCAGCTCCATGACTATTTCTGCCCCCCTTCTCCATGCTACTCTCAGTCACGCTGGCCTTCCTCTTGGTCCTTGAATACGACAGGAGTACACCTGCCACAGGACCTTTGCACTGGCTATTGCTTCTGCCTGGAATGCTTTTATCCCAGATTAGAATGGCTTAATTTACCTCTCTCAAGCCCTAGCTCAAATATCACCTTGGGCTGTGAGGTTTTCTCTTGGCTCTTTACTACGTCCCCTAACACCCTTTCTGATTTTTTCATAAAACTCCTTTACCATTTAAATATAATGTCTTGCTCATTTATATTATTTATTGTCTGTTTTCCTACTCCCCACGCCCATAAATTCTAAACTCCACAGGGTCAGGAATTTTTGCTTTTTGGCTCACAACTTATCTCCAGCCCCTAAAATACTTCTTGGCACAGGGAAAGACTTCAACAAATATTCGTTGAATTAATACACATAAGAAAAACCAGAAGAACCTGGTATATGACATACCAACAGATGCATATGTATGTAAAAGATTAAGAACAAGTTTAGAGGGAGTGACTAGTAAGTATAGAGGGAGTGACTAGTTTACAACAGGCAGCATTTGAGAGTAGAAAGAATGGAAAATTCGAAAAGAGTGAGCAGTTTTGGCCCCAGGATATTTTTGAGCTTTTCTTCCCCCATGTAGCATCTTTGAGTAAGCATCAGATATACTGTAAGTCTTAAGTAATACAAGCTCAAACTCTAGCATGAAGATAATTGTCCAGTTGTCTTATAATCTTTCCCTTTCTTGTGTGTTGGTTCCCACTGTAGTATTCAGCAGCAGTGTCAGCAGAAACAAATAAGGAAAGGGGAATCGAAAATAAAATTCTATTTGTTGTTTGTTTTGCTTGCCAGAAAACCCTGCAAGTACTTAAGAGACGATCGTTGAAAGTGTTGTTTGGTGACTGTGCTGTCGTTGGCTGAATTCATTGTGTATTACAGACTGTACTTGGCTGTATGTCAGTAATTCGAAAGGTGGCTCTTGGAGAATAATGACCCCCAATCAAATATATAAACACATTTGAAACTTAAAAAAAACCTCGTGCACTTCTTTACTTTTTTGTAATTCAGTGGTTTTTAGTGTATTCGCAGAGTTATGAAACCATCACCATTATCTAATTTCAGAACAGTTTCAGAAACCCCCGAAGAGGCCCTGCATCGGTTAGTAGCCACTCCCCGTTCTCCCTTCCCCTCGTCCTTGGCAGCCTCTAATCTGCTTTCCGTCTCTACGGATTTCCCTCCTCTGGACGTTACACATAAATGGAATCAGGCAATATGTGACCTTTTGTGTTTGGCTGCTTTTACACAATTTTTTTGAAACTCAAGAAGTTCAACCATATTTCCCTAACCAAAGGAACTGTACTGACCTTTATTTAAAGTGCAGCTTTAACTAAATTTACATAAATAATTGAACATTTACATCAATCACAATTCTACTTCTTCAAACTTTTGTGTCAGTAATTATTTTTGGTTAACCATATGCAAAGCTTGACATTTTGAAAGCACCCTCCACCTCTTATATAGAAGATAAATGTCACGGTTATTTTCCCTTAAGGAAAAGAAATATGGACATTCCCTTCCCCCCCCATTTTCTTTTATTTTAAGATTTATTTATGCATTCAAGAGCTGGGGTGTAGGTCAGAGGTATAGGAGGGTGAGAGGATTCACCAGAGACAGAGTAGGGAGCACACCAGGCAGATCGACTGAAGTACACTGCTGAGGAGGCAGCAGGTGAGACAGGAGAGGTCTGCTGTGCCATGTGGGAATCTCCCTGGCAGGGGGTCGAACTCATGCTGCAGTGGCTGCAATCACTTCATAGTGCTGAGATTTAACCCCTTGTGCCACCAGGGAGCCCTTTCCCCCCATTTCCTTAATGTTGTGGGCAAAGAAGTGTTCGATCAAATTACATCGCTTAGTTCCATTGTCTTTAGTATGTAACTTACAGCCATTGTGTCCAGTAGAGTTAGGGATTCCTAGCAACATGTTGGATCATTTCCCCCCTCCCCTGCATGTCTCCTTCCAAGTACTGGTACCCTGTGGTAGAAGATCACAGTGCTGGTGAAGTGCATGGTCTGTTGTAAAGTAGCTCCTGCCTCACGCTATTCTGTCACCTCTCTAAGCTGCGCAGTCTCCCACTTTGCCCAGGCTGTGAATCTTCCCTTTCTCATTCCTGTTTTGTCACTGTGCTGTTGATGTCCTTTCCCTTCGGTTGTCATCCAGTTCCCTGTGCAGTCTCAGCTATGTTTGGATCCCTCAAAGCCCCAAGGTTAACTCGGGGCTAGGTAGATACTTACGCAATTTTGAAAAGGATTTTTTACATAAAGCGAGAGGAATTTCTCCATGACCTCACACGTTTCTGCTCTGCATCCTCTGTGTATCCCACTGTGCACTCTGCAAGCACCGCAATTTCCTTTAACAATTAGCTGGATCAAATGTTACTGTTGTTAATGTTTCACACCCATTTCCAGAAACATAATTGATTCAAAATAAGTTTATTTCAGTCATAGTATGGAATTTAAAAGATAAATAACAGGGCCTCCCTGGTGGCTCAAAGGGTTAAGTCTCACCACTATGAAGCTGTCAGCAGCCGCTGCAGCACAAGTTTGATCCCCGGCCAGGGAGCTGCCCACAGGGCACAGCAGACCTCTCCTGTCTCCCCACTGCTCCCCTCAGCAGTGTTTTTCAGTGGCTCCGCCTGTTCTGCTCCCCACTCTGTCTCTGGTGAATCCTTGCACCTCCCCACACCTCTGGCCTGCACCCCAGCTCTTGTGTGCATAAATAAATAAATCTTTATAAAAAATAAATAACACATAGCATTTGAAATTTATCAAGTTAATACAACAAAGCCTGAGTCATAAGAATTATGTTAGGTTATGGTGTTATTCCAGTGCCTGATGACCCTCCCAGTGGGATGATTCTAGAATACCATACTGCCCAGATCATGGTTGTCATGTGACTTGGCGTGCCCCTCCCTTTAGGAGGATTATCCATTCCAGTGTATGACTTGCTTTGGCTGGTGACATCTGGGTGGGCGTGATGAATGTGGCTTTTGGGCGGGAGCTTTAAGAGCTAGCAGGTGTCTTGCTTTGGTTTCTTTGCTCTCAGCCAAGGAGACCTGCAGTACCTCTGGCAGGAGATGCTTTGTTAGCTCAAGATCATCAACTTGGGTCTGGAGGGAGGAAGACATGGGACAGAATCTCAGCTGCCCCATGGTTGACATGGTGAGAAATAAGTCTTCATTTTCATAAGCTGCTGAGATTTGGGGGCTCATTTTCTTTTTACCACAGCATGGTAGAGCTGATATAAAAGGGTTAAGAGAGGGCCTCCCTGGTGGCGCAAGGGTTTAAGACTCAGCACTATGAAGCGATTCCGCAGCCACTGCAGCACGAGTTCGATCCCCAGCCAGGGAGCTTCCCACATGACTCAGCAGACCTCGCCTCTCTCCCCGCTGCTCCCCTCAACAGTGTATTTCAGTCCATCCACCTGTTCTGCTCCCACTCTGTCTCTGGGGAATCCTCTCACTGCCCCCCACACCTCTGGCCTACACCCCAGCTCTCGTATGCCTTAAAAAAAGTGTTAAGAGAGTCATAATTCCATGTACCTGCATTTAATATTATGAATCACGGTAAGCCTGTACTAGATACATTCTAACTTTGTATCAGCCAGAGTTTGTAGTTGCAACTAAAGACATCAACTCCTTCTAAGAAAGAAAAGGGGAGCGCTTGCATAACTCTTAGAGAGGCACAACTGGAGTATTGAGTTGGCATAATGAGCAGAAGCAATAGAAACCCAAAAACATGAATAGCCTAGTTAAGGTGCTGATACTCCCGGGTACTGGGCACTGCCGCTGGAATCCTGGCCGCCGGCACCACTCTCCACGCCAGAGAGAGCCCTGAGCTTCTCTGTACGGTTTGCCCAAGATGCCGCTCTTCAAAGGGAGTGTCTGTCTGGCCAATCTTGACTCTCGTGCTGGTGTTCTTTGTTGCCAGGATTCTGGAAGAGCAAGTGTCTAAGCATCTGACCTCTAGGACTTTTGTTACGAAGACTCACAAAATAGTTGGCTCCCTAAAAATCACAAGGGTCTTCAGATGCTTACCAGAGCCCTTATCCGCCCCCCACCCGAAGAGATTAATAACCCCTGAAACTCTTAGAAGATAAGAAAGCATTGCAACTCCTAATCTGTATTATTACTAAATCACGCTTCCCTTCATGGGGCTATAACATAAGCAGGGTAGCATAAATGATCGTATTCTAATTGAAAATTTAAGAGATGAATGGACATATTCTAGTCCAGTGCAGTGGCTGGAATTTTCTGAATGGTGGAAACTTTGTGTCTGTATTCCAACGGGGTGTCGGCACTAGCCCCATGTGGCTCTTGCACACTGGAAATGAAGCTGATATGATGAAGGAACTGAATCCTGGATGCTGTTTAATTGATTTACATCTTCATTTAAATAGTCACATACAACTAGCAGCTCCTATCTTGGACAGGCACCATGCCTCATTTTCTCCATGAAGGGCTTCACATTTTTTTTGTGTTAGACTTTATTGTTAAGTCTTTTATAACTTTATAATTGAAGTCAGTATTTTGCTACTTAGGTTTCCTGTGTCTGTTGGTTGTATCAATAGACTTTTTGGTAACCATGTTCTTCCCTAGCCACTTAGTTCATTCTGGCCGTTATAACAAAATCCCATAGACAGGGGGGCTTAAAAGCAACAGAAATTTCTTTCTCACTGTTCTAGAGGCTGGAAGCCCAAAATCAAGGCCGGAGCAGATTCTTGGTATCCGGTGAGAGTCTGTTCCCAGATTCACGGAGGGTTCTCTTTGTGCGCTGTCCTCACAGAGTGGAGGGGTGCGGGAGCGCTGCCAGGTCTCTCTTATAAGGGCACAATGCCCATCATGAAGGTCCCACCCTTGAGATCTCATCACCCCAAATACCCTCCTGATAATATCTCACTGGGGCTAGGGGTTCATGTGAATTTGGGGAGGACATAAACATTCAGTCTATAGCAAGCACCTCACTAAACTCTTTAAATGATTCATCTTCTATAGGGGCCTTAGATTTTTCTAATCAGATTGTTTCTCCCTTTGTAGTCCTCTTAGTAATTCTTCTGACTCTGTGTTCTAGAATCCTCAGGACAATGCTGGAGAGTGGTTGCAACAGACCTACTTACTTTTGTCCTGTTTTAAAGGACATACTTACAGAGTCTAACCATTGAGAATGATGTTTGACATAGGTTTTCAGAAGTTATTCTTTAGGAGGCTAAGGAAATTCCCTTCTATTCCTGGTTTGCTAAGAGATTATTTATCACAGATGGGTGTTGAATTTTACTGATTGCATTTTTTTCTTCATCTGTTGAGCTGATTGTTTTTCCCCCTTAAACGGTTAATATTAAACTACCCTTGCATTCCTGAAATACTTCCAGCATGTCTTGCCATTAAACGCTATTGCTTTGTTTTCTCCCGATTAGGAGTCACTTTTTGCTGCCTCTTCCCCTGTCTCATATTTTTTGTTGCATGCTGGACATTGTGTATGAATGACACATAAATGCCCTATAATGTCTTCCACTGGTCAGAGGTCTCCAGCCCTCTGTCAGGCAGGCCGGTGAGGGTTTTCCCGCTTTAATCTAGTCAGGGATCAGGCTGGGAGCCACAGCTCCTTGGATTGTTTACGTCTGTGTAGATGGTGGTGGTGGAAGCAGAAACCAGGGGACAAGAGTTGGTTAATATGAGACCCATAGTGGTCTCAGCTCTTAACCGAAAGATCCAGAAAGTTGCTTGTGGGCATTGGCTACTGAGATACCTGGCAGCGGAGAGGCGAGAAGGGCAGCCGCTGAGCATCACTGTCCTAAGTTCTGGAGGAGTATTTCTAAAGGTTGCTTAAAATTCTTCATTAAAAAATGTCCACATGTTGGGCCTCCCTGGTGGCGCAACGGGTTAAGCGCGGCACTGTGAAGCTGTCCAGAGCCACTGCAGCTCGAGTTCCATACCCCGCTGGGGAGCTTCCCACATGGCGCAGCAGACCTCTCCTGCTCCTCTCAGCAGTGTATTTCAGTCGATCCGCCTGTTCTGCTCCCCACTCTGTCTCTGGTGAATCCTCTCACCACCCCACACTCTGGCCTACACTCCAGCTTCTATGCATAAATAAATAAATCTTTTAAAAAGTCCACATATTGCTCAAAAGAATTTTATAACACATAATTTAAAAACTCAATGAAAAAAATTACTTGGAATCAGACTGCCTTAAAAAGCCAAATGTTTTAATTTTACAGTTGCCTTTCATTAAAAAAATAAACACACATGGACATGCACAAATACTCACACTAATACACACAAATGTACCGTTGACATCACTGTCACCCTGGCATGTCTGAGTTCTTCCTTCCACTGTCTTTAAAGGTGAACTTCAGTCTATGGCTGGCGTTCATCGGGGAGTCAGCAGAAGGATCACATTTCCCACTTATTCCTGAATTTTAATGCCTGTTCCTTTCTGCCATCTGTAATTGCCCGAGTTAAGCTGTGCTAAGAGTGCACACGGATTGTTTTTAAGAAATGCCTTAGCTAGTCATGGCTAGAGAAGCTATGGTAATCTCAGTTTTTCCATCAGTTATGAAGAATTAGTACAGTCTGCACCTTTCCCTTATTTAGGAAGATGTACTGAGTGCTGCTCTGGGCCAGGTTCTGGGCGAACTGCTCTTTCCTCTGGTGCCAGCCCCCTGCAATCCCCTGCTTACTGCGCCTGCTCATTATCTCCTCCAAGGCTTTTTGTCCAGTTTGTAACTGCAGATTTGGTTCGTTGCTTTTTGACTGTTTCCTCTGCTCTTCTGAGTTCTCCTAGGAAAGGGACCGAATCGAACAAATTCCCCAAGATAAGGTGATGTGATATAAACATAGCTGGTGAACGGGGCAAATATGTGGAAAGGGAGGGGTGATGCCTGGAGACACTCCTGAATTTCCCCTCATTGCATCTACCTCTGGTCAGCACCTGGCACTGTGTGCACTCTCCAGATTCACCGGACAAGAGCATCGGCGTGAAGTGACTCTTTGCTGCGAACCGGAAACCACCCAAGAGGAGAGTGTCTACGGTGCGGCTCTGGAAGGGTCTGGGCGGCTGTGGTGGCCATCCACAGATCTGGGGGGTGTCAGTTGTGCTGGCTTCTGATTGCCTCGGCCCCTCTCTTCTGACGGTGGGCAGGCTGATGGAAGGAAGCATGTGGGTGGCACGTGACGCCCAGGCTGCCACGCAACACGAACCCCAGCACACAGTGCTGGGCACCCAGGTAAGGCTGCGCATTCATGGCTGTGGGTGAGTGAGACTGTCAATTTGATCACATCAGCTAGAGGACTGTCGGTTCTGGGGTTTGCTCACTGACAATATCCAGATTAAGGGTGGTGCGCTATTCATTTTTGGCTCCAGGACGGCTTTCTAAGCTAAGCAGTGCATGAATACGAAACATGCACAGTTCAGTTTCCAGGTAAACTGGAAGAGTGGGCAGTGGTTTGAAATGTGCAGAGTGTATATCTATATGATATATCTATATATATTATATATCATATATATATTTATATATCATATGCACATATATATAGAAATAAACTATTTGAAATGTGGCTGGAGAAAACCACAACTGGTTATAATGAAACAATTGCATTTAATTGGGGTCTTAGATTTGCTAGTTAGGGAGCCTAATTTTAGATACCAGTCCAAATTGTCCCTTGCTGGAGGTTTTGTTTAAGAGTTTGTTAAAAGACAGGAGGGGGGAGAGAGGAGAGCATTGCAAAAGCTGTTTACCAAGAAGTAGGATTGGTTATGGATTATATTCGTTAACGTTCATTGACTTGTAGTCAAGCTGGCCTTGGTTACTATGGAGAAAAAAAAAACTATCTTTGCGTGGTTCTCAGAGAAGGCCTTGTCTCCCTAGAAACTGGTTCCTGCCAGTCAGTAAAATAATTTTTTTAAAGGTTGAAGTTCAAAAAGATGGAGTTTAGGGCCCAAGATGGCATCAGTTTAGTTAGCCCTTTTCACGTACTAGTTTTTTTTTTTAAAGATTTATTTATTTGTGCATATAAGAACTGGGGTGTAGGCAGAGGTGGGGGGGGGGTGAGAGGATTCACCAGAGACAGTGGGGAGCAGAACAGCCAGATCTACTGAAATCCACTCCTAGGGGAGAAGCGGGTGAGGCAGGAGAGGTCTGCTGAGCCATGTGGGAATCTCCCCAGAGGGGTATGGAACTCGTGCTACAGTGGCTCTGGATAGCTTCATAGTGCTATCTTTAACCCCTGCGCCACCAGGGAGATCCCCCTTTTCACATAAAAGTTATGTAAAATTTATATATTATATAGTTACATATTATAAAAAATGCTTCCTCCATCAAATTGGGATTTTCCTCCATATACTACTTGGTAACATTCTTTTTCACTGAGCATTATGATCTGTTTTGACTCTGGCTTTACTTTAGAGTCAAACATAATCGATTTTGAATTATTTTTGTTTTTCTCCGCTCTTAGTACAGTTATACAGGAACCTCTATGTATGCAGTATTGAGAATGGATCTCTTATTTTGGCCTCTCAGGGAAAATAGCAAATTTCTGGTTGTTTGGATATGACATTTAATGGTGAAAATTGCCTGCCATTGAGTTTTGTGCTTTTCCTTGTTTGTGAAAAGTATAACAATTAAATTACAACCAGTGTTTATTATACATGTATCTGGAGTCCACTTACTTGTAGCTTTTTATCAGAGATACCAGATGTGATTTCTTACAAATCCCAGCTTGAAATGGAGGACTAACTCCTAGTGCTCATAGTAATAAGTAGGTGACCTTTAAGGGAAGCAATCCTTAATGCGCATTGCCCTCTTTTTCCTCCAGGAGTTGTGCATTAGGTGTTTACAAAGTATGAAGAAGAAAATCCTAATTAGGGGACCAGGGGTCCAACTAGATCAGTTCTTAGAGGTTTTGTTTTGTCAGTAAGCTCATTCATGGAGCAAGAGAGAGGGAACATTTATCTCATTTGTATCAGCTTGCTAACCACATACACCCAAGAACAAAATCCCCTAAATTTAACCTGCAGGGAAAAGTCTCTTGACCCTTTCTACTCATCAAACCAACTAGGTAAATAAGTGAGTGGTGGAAGATACCAGAATGTACTAGTATCTTGAAATGTCTGTTGGCTAGTGTCCAAGTAATGGTTATTTCAGAAAAATTTATTTATTTTCTGTTTTCCTTCTTGTGTTCAGGTGCTGACTCAAAACCAAACTCCTGTATGTTTGTATGCCTCACTTAAGTTTTCCAACAGCCTTGGAATCACTAGTAGGACTGTCTTAGAATCATTTTCTTAAAAACTCTTGGACTTCTCAAGGCTTACTTTAAGCAACAATAATTCCGTAAGACTGCTATGATTACCACATACAATTTGCAGCTCTCCTTTCCTTAGGAACCCCGTGGATTGCTTGTTATAGTTCAAGGTACATCATATTTTTTCTTAAGGAAAAATAATTCTAATATTCTCAGATATTTCGTTACATAGTTTCAATTATTACCTGTGTTTAAAGTTTTACTGATCTGCCAATAGATTATGTAACTGTATCATTATGGTGTTTTAAAATAAGATACAGAGTAGCTGTTTCCCGTCTTCAGCAGAAAACCCTCTCCTCTGCCTACACCCCAGTTCTTACATGCATAAATAAATAAATCTTTAAAAAAAAGTTTTCTCATCTTTCCTATGAGAAATATCCTTCACGGATAAAAAGTAGATTTCTTTCTGTCAAAGAAAATCTCATTTAAAGTCGAACTAGAACTCCGTCTTTATTACATGTCTCGTTTTCACGTCTTCTAAAGTTGCCTTTTATGCTTGTGAGAAACTCTCTCAAATATCACCTTTCTGGTGCTGAAAAGCCCACGTCTGGGTCACTGCCTGAAAGTGACTCCCTAAAAACGAATGATTGTGGGACCAGGTGCGGCAGACCTCTCCTGCCTCGCCCACTGCTCCCCTCAGCAGTGTATTTCTGATCTGCCTGTTCTGCTCCCCACTCTGTCTCTGGTGAACCCTCTCACTGCCCCACGCTTCTGGCTTGTACCCCAGCTTGGATGTATAAATAAATAAATCTTAAAAAAAATTTGCACCTTAAAAAAATAAAAATAATAAAATAAAACCCAAATGATTGTGGATCCAGCAAACCTTCAAGGTGCCATCCTTCTCTTGGCAAAATAAAATCAAACTGAATGTGGTCCACAATATATACTGAAAGGTCACGAAAAGTCCCCGTGGTCTCCGGGACCCTGTATCCTAAGATCCAGGAGCTCAGTTCTCTGTTTCAGGTGAGGAATGGAGGGCTCCCCCAGTACCGCCTTTCGCCATCGCGGCTTTCCATTTCGAGATGACGGAGGGAGTGTTTGCACTGCATAAAAGAAACAACGTTCAACTAAGGCCATGTTCTTTACAGTCTCCCAGATGTTTTTACTTTTCTCCACCTGTTTGTTCTTTGTCTCCCTGCACATTCGTTCTCCCATCGTGATCACGACATTGTAGGGGGTGCTGAAGCCACTCGTTACTTTCCACGCTGGGTGAACTCTGAAAGGGGCTCATTTCGTGCTCTCTCGCGCCGGAACGCAGCCGGGGGTGCCAGGAAGAACCGACCCGAGGGAAACCGTGAGGCCGCCGGGACCCCCGGGCCGGCCCGCGGCCCCGAGGCCCCGCCCCCGGCCCGCCCCGCCCCCGGCCCGCCCCGCCCCGCCCCCCCGGGCCCGCCCCGGCCCGTCGCCATGTTGTCCCCTCGGTGCGGGACCCGAGCAAGTGCAGTCGGACCCGAGGCTCGCGCTGCCGCCGCCCCCAGCCCGCGGGCCCCCTGACCCTCTCGCTTCGCTCCTTGCAGCCGGTCGCGCCGGGCCGCAGCTCCCGGGCGTCCTCCGTGTGGCCGCGAGGTGAGCGGGTCGCGGGCTCCCCTCGGGCCGAGTCGGGGCGCGCGGGCGCCGGGGGCTGGGGGGACCCGCGGGCGCCTGGGCCTCAGGCCCGTGGGGGCGGCGGGGGGCGCGCGGGGCCGGCGCGGATCACTCGCCCGCCGGGGGAGGGGGTCGGCTTGTGGTCCCCCCTTCCCTTCTGACTGACGCAGGAGGAGAGACGGGGTCCCGCCAGCACGCGCCGAGGGAGAGGGACACGCACCCGAACGCGCGGGGACGCGCAGAGAGACGCCCGAACGGCCGGGACACACGCGCACACACCCCTGGGAAAGCGCCCCGCACACACACGCGGGGTCACACCCCCCCGAGCGCCTGGGAGACGCGCACGCAGCAAACGCCCGGCGGCGCGGGGACTCGCACCCGCGCCCCGAGCCAAGCGGGCCCCCCAGCCCCCCTTCCCCCCAGCGACCAACGCCGAGAAAGCCGAGGCGCTGGCGCGCTCCCAGCGCGGGCCGCGTCCCAGTGGCCGCTCGGCCGGGGGGTGTGGAATGACGGCCGGCGCTGGGCTGGGGGCCGCCGGGGCCGGTCCGATCCGGCGCGCCGAGGTTCCTTCCAGCTTCGGCTGTGAAACGGCGAGATGAGAATTGAGATGAGAATTTTGAGGACGGACCTGAGAGTGGCGGAGGCATTGGATGTTGGGTTGGGCTTGGTTTTCTTTGTAAGCGATGACATGTCCCGTGACCATGGTTCTTTGCAGGAATGACTTTTCTGCTAGTTTCCAAGTTGTCACGTGATCGCGATCTTTTTATAGGATTTCCCCAGCCGGATAAAATCAATAGCATTTTATTGCTTTTTCAGATGTTTTCTTTTTAAAGGGGCTTGTCTTTCTGGCACCGTGGTAACGGAAAATTCCCAAATTTCCTTAGCCTTAGCAACCGTGCAGTGGAGCACAACTGGAGAGAGGAAGCAGACCCAGAACCATTTAGGCAGGGACTTCAGAGAAGACTGTTTCCTTCTCTTTTAGAAGCTTATGTCGAATTCGTCCTCACTATTGTCCAGAACTCTCCGTATTCTATGTAGGCCCCTTAAATCTAAGGCAGTGGCCGTCTGGCCTTTTCACCAGTTTCTGGTGTTTCTGTGAATTCCTCTACTTGTACTAACACATTTCCGACTTGCTGTCTTACTTATTTGGGAGAGTTTTGTGGTTTGGGCATAGTTTGGGTTTACTGTTTGTGTAGGTAGAGTAGCCTGAACCTACTAAGTAGCACAGTGTTGGCCTTGACTCCAAGCTGGGTTCTTGGCAACGAGGGAAGTACTTTAGTGCTATTTTCCTTTTTGGCAACCTCTCTTCTCTTCATTCCTTTCCTTTCTATCTCAGCCACTTCTTCCATCTAGATCACAGGACTTGGAGACTTGCAGATAAGTTCCTTTGGTTCTAGAAGTTTGCTTTCAACTTCCCCTCATTTCTTGGGCAGTCACTCTGGCCTCTGATGTTCAAAGCATGGAAATCCTCTACACACATCAGTCATTGAATCCTCACAGCATTTCTGCGATATTAATGCCATTGTACAAATAGGACTCTGGAGGATGAGGGGTAGGCCTGTTTCGGGCCTGCAGAGCTGGGCTTCCAGGCAGGCTTGAGCTCAAAGTGGTAGTGCTCGACCAGGGACATATGACATCTATAGGCATTTTGGTTCACACCTGAGAGCGGGTGCTGCTGGCACCTGGTGGGTAGAAGTGGGGGATGCTTCTCAACATCCTGTAGTACACAGGACAACCCCACAACAAAGAGTTGTCTGGCTAAAATGTCACTGGTGCTACGGTTGAGAAGCCCTCCTTTAGAGCGGTCTGTAACTCCAGAGTCACGTTTCAGTGCTGCTGTAGTTCCTTCAGATGCGGCGTCATTTTCCTATTTAGGGTACCTCCTCACCATTTTGAGAAAGAATGGGGGAGGGTTTGAGAACATGAATGGATTTCTTTTGACTAAAAGGCATATTCCTTTGAAAGATTAAGGAGTCAGCAAATAATTTCTGAAGACAGAATTGATATTTAAGGCAAAGTGTCTCAAGAACTTGAGAGCTATTTAGAGGTGTTAAAAGACTTCGGGAGTTTGCCTTAGGCGTTATTCCAGGCCTCAAGATTTTCTGAGCAGCCTGTGGGGCACTGATTCCCAGGTGCTGGTAATATGAAGGGTAGTAGGGCATCCCCACCTCCCAGAAGCCTTCAGTCTAATCACAATCATAAAATCAGGATCTGACCTCATCCGAAGACAAAAGTTATGGCTTGAGCTACTCAAGTAGGCAGGGGCTAGGCGGTCTTTGAAAAGCAAAGGGAACAGCCGCACACAGGTCCTCAAGTCCTGGCTTTTGCTGTGGGTGGGTTTAGGTGAAATGGGGGATGTTGATGTGTTCTTGATATCTTTGTCGGGTGACAACATGCAGATATTTAGAAGAACCAAATGGAGAAGCCATTCTTGTTGAACATAAAAAATCTTCCTTAAATTTAGCCTCGGTAGAAAAGAGTTTTACATGCATTTTGTCTGGGAATCAGAATGAAATGATGAAATTTTTAAAAAAATTCTGGCATTTCCTTTTTTTTTTTATTTTTACATACAAGCTGGAGTACAGGCCAGAGGCGTGGGGCGGCAAGAGGGTTCACCAGAGACAGAGTGGGGACCAGAACAGGAAGATCAGAGATACACTGCTGAGGGGAGCAGCGGGCGAGGCAAGAGAGGTCTGCTGCATCATGTGGGATTCTCCCCAGCCGGGCGTCGAACTCGCGTCGCTGCTGCCGACAGCTCCACAGCGCAGCGCTTAACCGCTGCGCCACCAGGGAGACCCTATTCTGGCATTTTCTTTCTGGAGTTTTCCAGCCTGTTTTCACCATGCCCGTCTAAGACTAGGCTATCCAGTATATGTTCTGCTTCACTATTGGATGAATTTGGGGAATGAGTGATTGAGCGGAGTCAGGAAGGAGTGGCTCTCTTTTTAGGAGTTGCTGTGAATGTTCTTCACGCAACCAACGTGGCATCTTTTGGTGGGTGGCTTTGCTTTTTCACTGTGCTGATGGTTTTTGTGTTCTTTAGCTAATGAATAGATTTCTCTGTCTCTTATCAGGAGTTGTCTGCTGTGGGGGGAAGGGGATGCTTAATTGTGCCCCTAGAAATGATTTCTGTCCCACGGGTTCCAGCAAAGGGCTATATGTTCTTTCCTTTCTCGGGGGTCGGGGGGGCTTTATTCTGGGGAGGGTCAAGAGGAAGTCGGGCAGGAGGAAGGACCACTGGTCTCCGAAGAGTGTGGCTCCAGCTGTATGCTTACTGCTCTGGCTAAGTTAGGTCACCAGTTTCTTTCTTTGTAAAATGGGACAGTTGTACTTTTATAATCTCCATGAGATTATATGATACCAAGTAGAGACAGCAAATTATTGGCGTCCAGTAGTTCTGCCCTAGGCAATTTGCTGGTTAAGCAGCAGGAGGAAATAAGCCAAATTGTGTGTGTGTGTGTGTGTGTGTGTGTGTGTGTGTGTGCGTGCGCGCGCGCGTGTGCGCGTGTGCGCACGCGCGCATGCTTGCTTGATTGCTTGGGAAAGGCGTCTCACTTGAAAGCTAGCTAGATGATAAATTTGTTAGTGAAAGCCAAGGACAAGAAAATTGGGCTTGTGACTAAGTAGGTCATTAACAGAGAGCATTTATTAAGAATGAGGGGGAGTGAACTCACAAATACCTCAGGGAGCTTGGAAAGCTGTGATGCCAGGGAAAGGTCAGGAGGGGAGGGGCTGGCGTGCAGGTGGAGGGGCCCAGGCCGCCTTGCCCCTGGCCTTGGAGGCTTGCCGGGAAGCCTGGGGGTGCCTGTGCTTCTTAGATCGCTGGGCAGAGAGGTCTGGTTCCCAGTGTGAATCTTAATTTTGTACATGTTGTGAAGCAGTACTCTGGGTTCGTTCCACGTTCTGGATTTTTCTATTTTTGTTAATTCTTGGCTTTGGTGGCTACAGGCTTTAGAGTGCTCTCGAACATCGAGGGTGTCGAGATGTAAACGAGGGCAGCTCGGGGACAGCCAGATCGCACGGTGTGTGTACTTTGGAAGAAATATAGAAGTGAAGCAGACCGCGGAGGCTCAGTCATTGCTGGGAGTCTGGACACAGACCCCACTTTTGTCCGAGGTCTGATGCTTCACGAATGTAGCCTATTGTTCGGCAAGGGACGGAGAGGCCGTTTGGAACAACCTAATACATTCATCCCGTCACCCCCGTCATTATTCAAGTGTGAAGGCCAGCAGAGCAGTGTAAACATTGAATTCCAGGTTCTTGTGAATTGGATTAGGTTTTTCGGTAGAGGCAAAGGTAGTTTCCAGAAGGTTGGTTTTTATATGCGCCGTTGCACTACTCAAGAGAAGCCTGAGAAAAGCCTTACAGACTTGTTTCGCGAGCTTGCTACGTGAACTCTGACATAGCAGCATTTCAAAGATTTAACAGCTTCAAAGTCAGAGCCCGCTCGGCTGCGGTATGCGCCCGGCCAGTGCACTTCGCATGAGTGTGCAACGAGAGCCGCGATTAGATGAACGCGCCCGAACACGCAGGCCCGTTTGCGTGGAAGGCAGAACGCAAGGGCACAGCTGCCGGGGCCACAGGTCGTCGGCAAATACGGAGCGTTCGCCGGATGGAGTCCCAGCGTTCTTAGAGAAAATTGAGAAAATTTTTGTTTTGAAGCAAGCAGCTGCGTCCCTCATATCCTGTTCCACATTCATTTTTTGGCGTAGTGCTTGATTTTTATCACCGCAACCCCGGAAAATCCAGCTTCGCAAAGCCGTGATGTCACTGAGAGGACGGTGGTGCCAGCTCCTCTAAATGTCTGCTATTTCTGGGGTTCCCTCAGAACTTTCGATAGCCTGCTCTGCCCTGGGCATTATTTCCCGTGGTGCCGTGTGGCGTCTCCATGTGAAGTTTGGAGCTGCAGGATTAGAGGCTGGGCGCGTTCAGCATAGTCTCAGCATAGTCTCGGCCTGCAAGGAGTAGAAAGGAGAAAGCGCTTCCATCGGTTTCCATGGGCATCACAATCGCTTAGCTCCCGCCCTCCCCCACGTCGGCCTCTGTTAGCCTTTCCCTTGGGTTCCTGTTTCCATGGCGAGAATCAGCCAGTTTAGAGGTGCAGAGTTTTCTTTGCTGAGGTTTGGGAGGGGCAGGTTTCCTAAGCAGACTGTTCCCTTCCTCTCCCCCCTTGCCCCCCCCCCGTTGCCCATGTTTGCCCCTCTTTTCTGCTACACTACTTCTTTAGGAGGTAGATCCGGTGGGAAAGGACGCCTGGCTGCGGCGGGGTGGGCTCAGGCCCGGCCCTGTGCTTGTCCTCTGGCCGCCGCCCGCGTCGGAAGGGCCAGGGCTGTTCCGGGCTGCGCGTCCTTGTCCTTGGGCCGTCCTGGGCACCGGCTTGCTCGCCCGCTGCTTCTCCTGGCCTGAGCTCCCTCATCTTCTCCGGTTGTCGGTGGGGGACATTTGCTGCCCGGCTGTCTCCCTGCAGTTGTTCCCTCTGTTTTCTTGTTGGGCCTGTGCGTGTTTTAGTTCTTTTCTGTCATTTAGGGGCGGGAAGGAGACATGGTTTGAACCGCCCTGTTTAATTTGACTGGGAGAAGTGACTTAATCGTTGTGAACTTTAGTTGATCTATTAATCATGGGGGACTGTCCAACTTGCCTGTCATTTTAAGGTGCCCTATGCCAGGACCAGTAGGTGTTCTGTAAAATGTTGCTTTGGTCGTGGCATCTGTTACTTGTATGACAGAACAGCGGCACTAGGGAGGGAAGCTGGCACGCTCCGTGCAGGGACCAGTGAAATGGGAAGGTGACTAGCTCTGTCGCAGGGATGGCACCTTTGCGCTGCCGGCAGGGTGCCTGAAGAGCGAATTGTAAATGGGGTTGTGAGTCTTCTCTGGTCCCTGGGGGGGCAGAGGGTAGAGGTGGGCTTCAGTTTGGGAGGCACCGATTTTTACATCCCAGGAAGATTCTGTTGGGGAGGTAAACGCTTGAGCTGCCTGCTTTGGGAGTTTGTTTGAAAGGGGCGCTGCCTGGGTTGAAAAGTGAGGGGATGAGGGGGAGAAAAACAGGAGCCGTTGTCAGAGCAGCTTTATGGATGGGGAAGTAGGAAGCATTTTCAAGGTCACTGCCAGACTGTTTAGATCTAACAGAGGCAGTTTTAATGGTGTCTAGCTCCCAGCTAGGCCTCTAGCTGGGGGCACAGTACTTCCAAAGACCCTTTCTCATTTGGGGCTCCATTTCCTTATTGTGCTTTTTTTTTTTTTAAAAAAAAAAAAGCTTGTCTACGCTTCTGAGATTTGTCTTGTACATCCAGACAAATGGCTACTCTGAGCGAGTTCATTAGCTACTAAATGGCCTTAGGTGGGGGGGGGGGTGGACACTGATGAAGGCGTTTTCTAGAAAGACAGCGGTGTTCTGAGAGGAGAGCTATTCTTTGCATTCAGTATAGGGCTGCGTGTGCCTTACGGCATTTAGATGAGGACTGACCTGAGCTCTCTGGAGAGCTTTTCTGACTTTCGGGGCTCTGTAGGGGCGGAGGCCTGCACAGATTGGCTGTGCAGAGGGCTCCAAGGCATGGAGGTGAAGGGGGGGGCGATGGCAGAGCAGAGCCTGGGCTTGGAAAGCTTTCTGCAAGTAGAGGCAGCATTGGTACCTTGATGGGGACAAAGTGGGGCACCATCGTTAGAGACATGGGATGAAGTGAACTTTCTGGAAAGCTCCCTGCAGTGCCCTTACATTTCTCCTCACTTTGAGCTGGTGACAACATTCAGGGCAGGATGGAGCCTCTAATCTAGGTGATCCTGTGGGCCGCCAGCCATGCTGCGGTCCTCCTAAGACAGTGCTTCTCGGGAAGCCGCCCTCCCATTCCTTTGTCTCACAGCGGAGCACTCCACGCGCTGTGACTTCAGGCCTGTGGGCAGCGTCTGTAAAGGAACTTTTCCCTAAGTTTAGATGGACTTTTCCAGTCTCTTACCCTTTCTGGCTCCAAGTAAAGGCACCTAGTTTCTCGTCTAACTTGAAGTGCGGGGTCAGAACCAATGGTCCCTTAAGTTACAGTAGATCAGATTAATGTGTGTTTTGCTACTTTAATGTCTTTTTCTAATGTGCGTGTTCAAATTCATTTCTTTCAGAATTTGTTTCTTCGTGAAATACACAACCGTCATTGCTATACCTGTATTCCTATTGTGTGACCTGTATCCATTTCTTTGCATTTAACTTCTGCCCCTCTCAAAATGCCCACTCTTCTCTTTTAGTGCCTTTTACAGCTGTCATGGTAGATTTATGCCTGGTCCTTTTAATGACCTCATTAAACAAAACAAATAATAGAAATGTTACCCTTACTTCCAGGCTTCCAGGGGGTGCACTTCCCCCCTGAAGCTCCCTCAAAGACTCCCACTGGGGCACACTCTGTCCCTGCACTGCCCAGTACCCCACTCATGGGGCAATTTAAATTTAAACTAATTATAACTAACTGACCACGTTTCAGATGCTCAGTCGCCCTGTGCCATTAGTGGCTCCCGTGCTGGCCAGTGCTGGTGCGGACCGTTTCCCTCTTGGCAGAAAGTCCAGTGGGGTCCTCTGCTCTGTGCTTTCAGATGCTTTCCCGCTTGTTCCCAGACGGAATCTGCTGCCTTCCTCCACCTCCCCTCCCCTCCTCCCTTCACCACTGTTAATGATTAGTGAACTTAACTACAGAGCTGCCTTGTCTTCAGCTACGTTGTTGATACATATTTCTTAAAAGTCAAATTACATGACTGATCTTCAAACCAGAGTACTTATCGAGACAAGCACTTTAAATAGGCGAGCTGCTCTGACATTGCTTAGTGTTGTTTGATACGTGGGTTTTTCTGGCCTGGCTGCCTCTGTGAGGAGGTACTCAGTGGGTGACTACATAATTGATTTCACCTGGTAAGATGGCGCTCAGTCGGCCTGTTGCTGTAGTGATATGTTTGGGGTGTGTGGGGGTCAACTTCTTGCTGTAGAGATAACGCCCATTAGACTTAATGACTTCTGACTCGCTTCTTGCTCATGCATTTCAGCAGGACAACCAGGAAACAGTAGAACTGATTAGGCTGTTGAGTGAGACACACCTAAATTAAGACATGAGGAAATAAAGAGTTCAAGCGAAAATAAAAATAATTTTGAGATTATCTATGCTTTTGTTTCCCTGGTTGGTTTCTTTGAGCCTGCTTCTCAAGCTATGAAATGAAGCAAGTGGTATATCTTTATCTAGGACAGTCAGGCTAAATGCAAAAGGAATGTGTGACTTTGAAAAAAAAATCTGTTTCTAAATTTAAAACAGGAGTGATAAATTTAATTTGGTTCTGAAAGTGAGAACTAGTCAAGGGGTTCCAGGGTATGTGTCTCAAAATCAGAAATTCTTAGTAAAGCTGTTTGCACAGCCAGCCCGCTGTCTTTGGCAGCCTCTGAGAGGAGTGTTGTCATGTTGCAGGGTTCACCAGCTCTCGTCGCAGTCAGCAGTGCTCATTTTCAAGTGGTTTTCTCATTAGATTTGCAAGGGAGCATCATTTTTTTGTCCCTGCCCACTCATTTTCATAGACTTCAAAAACAGAATGGGGGAAAATTGATTGGACAGAGAAATGAAGAATTGTTAGTATGGAAAGTATAAATAGAAGAATAAGAATAGAACAAGAGTCAAGGAGGAAGTCATTTGCCCTTTTTTCCTCAATTTAGCACTTACTTGGTCCCGCACCTCATGGAAGCTTCGCGTAAGAGGTGCAGGACAAAACTTGGGTCCCCCCGTTAGACAGCGTGAGGTGCTGGTCCCCTCCCCAGGCGCTGAGTTGAGTTAGGAAGCAGAAACACACGACGGCCAGTGGCTGGAGCCCTAAGTGCAAGAGAGCTGTAGTGGTGGGAAGGGTTGTGAGTGAGGAGAAGAGGAAGATTCGTGGATGAGGTATTGGAGGCCTTTTTAGGAGTAGGATTTGCAGAGCCATGAAATGGAGCTGGGGGGAGAGGGAGCTCCCAGGTCAAGATCAAGGCCTGAGCCCAGGCTCCGCAGTACACGCCTGCGATAGTTGTGGGCGTTGTGGGGTGTGAGTCCATTACTGCGAGATTGCCTGGCTCTTTGGGTGCTGTGCTGAAAATCCCATATAATGAAATCAGCGGAAAAATAATGTGTCTTAGGGTTTAGATATTTGTAGGAATAAAGTCCGTTAGATCCTCGATCAATAAAAGAACATTTACCTTTAATCTATACAAGCATTCCTAGCGGAAAGATATTCTCCATCCTTGGATCTGACTCCCACTGGGCTTTCTGTTGTTAGTGTGCAGCCCTGCGGGCCCGCCAGGGGCTGGAAAAGGCCAGAGGAAGGTGCGAATGATACACTGCTCACAATCGACCGCGAGTGCAAGTTGAAAGTGCACACCAGCGATGTCAGCAGAATAGTGTTAGAAGGAGAGGGCTGGCACACAATGTGCTCTTTTTATCTTTGGCTTTTGGGTGTCTGCTGAAAATATGGTTCATTTCCTCTCCTGCCAGTGGCCTACTTCTTCCCACTCAGATTAGGATGCGCCATACACAGCAAGTGTGAGTGCCAGCACCTGGTGTTGGAATGAGGGTAGTATCTGTTTCTGTCACGGTGTGTTCAAAAGGACACTATTCATGGAATATGGAAATCATTTGTAGCGCTATGTAAATCTGATTTTAGAGTTTTATTGCTAGTTCTCAGGCCATGTGTGTGTTTGTGTGTAACTATTCTGTAGATATCATTTTATATTCCACAAAATCCACCCTTTTAACTTATACGGTTCAGTGGTTTTTAGTATAGTCACAGAGTTGTGCAACTATCACCTTTTTGTTTTTATTTATTTTTTTAAAAAAATTTATGCATACAAGCTGGGGTACAGGCCAGAGGCGTGGGGCGGCGAGAGGGTTCACCAAAGACAGAGTGGGGAGCAGAACAGGCAGATCGACTGAAATACACTGCTGCGGGGAGCAGCGGGCGAGGCAGGAGAGGTCTGCTGTGCTGTGTGGGAATCTCCTGGGCCGGGCGTCGAACTCGCGTAGCCGCTGCCGACAGCTCCACAGCACAGCACTTAACCGCTACGCCACGAAGGAGGCTCCTATCACCACTTTTTAATTCCAGAATATTTTTATCACCTTCCCTTAAAAAGAAGCCCCATACCCATTAGCGCCCCCTATTAAAACTCCCCACCCCCAGTTCTGTGGAACCAGGACCCTACTTTCTGTCTCTATAGACTTGCCTAATCTGAACGTTTCATATAAATGGAATCATATATTGGACTTTTCCTTGGCTTCTCTCACTTGTTTTTGAGGTTCATGTGACCTATCAGTACCTTGTTCCTTTCTAGGGCTGGTTAAGCTGTTGTGTGGATATGCCACACTTTGTTATCCATTTAGGTTGAAGGACACTTGGGTGGTTTAAACTTCTCGGCTGTTGTGAATAAAGCTGCTATGCACAGTCAGGTACAAGGCTCTGTGTGGAGGCATGTTCTCACTTCTCTGTTGTGAATAAAGCTGCTATGCACAGTCAGGTACAAGGCTCTGTGTGGAGGCATGTTCTCACTTCTCTTAGGTGTATACTTAGGAGAGGATTGCTGTGCAGCGTGGAGAACTGCCTGCCTCTCAGAGCGCCATTTTACATTCCCACTAGCAATGTAAGAGGGTTCCAGTTTCTTCATATCCTCGCTCGACACTTGTTATTATCGCTTTTTGATTCTAGCTGTCCTAGTTGGTATGAAGTGGTATCTCATAGTAGTTTTGATTTGCATTTCCCTAGTAATTAATTGTGTTGACCATTTGAATTGGGTTATTTGCTTTTTTATTGATGAGTTTTAGTTCATTATATATTGTGGATATAAGTTCCGTATCAGATACATGGTTTGCAAATATTTTCTCCCTTTCCGTGGGTTGTCTTTTTATTTTCTTAATGGTATCCTCTGAAGCACAACAGTTTTAATTTTGATGGAGTCCTTTCATCTTTTTTTCCCTTTTGTTGCTTATGTGTCTGATGTAATCTTGAGTTGTTTTTCATACCATCCGAGTTACAGAAAAGCATAGGGAGCAATTGTCCTTGCGGTCAGGTGGGTAAGCCGTACCTGAGCAAACTTAAAATGATTTCCATTTCATTCTAATTGCAGCATTCAGTCAAACTAGGCATTGAGTGAAAATGAAGCTTTAAAAAATACTTTTGGGAGTAAAAGGAAATCGCATGACTGTGCAATCAAATCAGAATTTCGAGGACTGAACTCAGTATGATTATTCCAGGTTTCCTTGCAGGCTTTATTGTAAGCTTTTACAAGATAATCATGGTAGGCATGGATTAAAGCGTTTATTTCCTGCTGTATTCTAGAAAATTGACAACTCTGGAAATACTATGGGCATTTTAATAAAGATATAACACATTTCCACGTGAAAGCTTCCTCAGGAGCTGGCACACAGTGGGCCCTCACTAAGTGGAGCACTGCTTTTCCACCGCTCCCGGGAGCTCGGGGCTTCTGGGGCAACGCCCCAGAGTTCTGCAGACATTCATGTCCCTTCCCCCGAACACGTTTTCTGCCCTTGAACTGCCGATAAAACTCAGTCTTGCTCAGAGGCGCTTTGTGCGCACGTCCCAGCTGGAATACGAGCTGGCTGGGTCAGGTTAGCTTGTTTTCATGTGATCTTGAGACCGAGCAGGCAGCTGCCATCGTGAAACTTGTGTTGATTCTACCTGGGCACAGGAAAGCCCTCAGGAGCGAGGCCGGGTACTGAGGCCGCGAGGGGCTGGTGCTGGCTTCACGTCAGCATTCAGGTCTTGCTCGCACACGAGGTGTGCGGCCCAGAGCCAGGCCTGGTGTCCCGAGTAGGTGTCCTCCTGTGTAGCCCAGGGAACCAAGCCGAGGACGAGGCGGCTCGCAGGGCGCAGTCACTATTAGCTGTTGTTACTTTATCTTCAACCCCAAATGTCACGATTGTTTCCTTGATTGAATTTAGAAGTTAAGGGCTGCAATGTGCAGGTCTCACAGAAATGCCCGGTGCTTTCAAGCCAGGTAGAGAGGGGGGTTTGCACCGAGCGGGGCTGGGCCCCCGCATGCACGCAGAGTCGGGTCTGGGAAACCTTCACGCGGACTCAGGCCTCCAGGGCTGGGATCGGAAATGAGGGAATCTCACGCGCATTAGATCCCCAAAAAGCTGGTTTGGGGAGCAATAATGCCTGCCGGCGTAGTGGTCCCGTTTGTCCTGCTCGCGGCCCTTGCTGAAGAGCTGGCCGCGAGACCGTTCCATCCAGTTGCCCCAGACACTTCTCGCACACCCCCCTCAGGGACACTTGCTCTCCAGGAGCCGCTGCTCTGGCGAAGGCCCCGCCCGGTGTCGGTGTCAGGGCCAGCCTTCCCCGGCCCTCCGAGGTGGGCGCTGCTGCTGCCTGGCGCCGTGAGCGTGAGCGTGAGCGTCGGGCGCGGCGGCCTGCGCTCTGGACTTTGGCACCGGGAACCGGGAAGTTTTCGCCTCTGCCTGGGCTTCCCCGGAAGCATCAGGCCTTAGCCAGACTTCCTGTGTCGCAGCAGTGCCCCCCCGCCCCTCGAGGCCCCTCTTTTTTCCTTGCTTGTGTTGTCTTTATTCTCTGGAGTAGGATTATTCTAAGTCACTCAAAATTTGGGCAATTTGGAAGAATGAATGAAATATTTTACATTTCATCTTAATACAATTTTATAGCTGTTTGAGTGTGAAACAGAACAGTTGAGTGGGCAGGTGAAAAACTTTTTGAAAAAAGAAAGATTAAAGTGTAGTATTTGTTCCTAGGACTTTTTTTTAGGCTGAGAAGGTCATGGACAGCTCCAGGAGTGGTTTAGCTTTAGACCGCTGAGGCTAGTTGGTAACAGAACTCACTTGTGTTTTGTTTTGTTTTGTTTTTTACATTTTAATTCTTTATTCTCAGAGTTATGAAAAGAAATACATGTATATTGCTAAGGTGAGTTTTCTGATTTTTTTCTTTGCAGATGACAATGCTTGAACAATTAAGCTAAGATATGTGACCTATATGCCTAACCTTATTCATATTTCTTTATAGAATTTAGCTGAGTTGCTAGAGCCATGTTTTAACCTTGCTGAAGACTGTCGCCTTTGGGCAGTCGTTGCCAAGTGTGGAGTATAAAAGACTTCACGTTACATTTTAAGGTAAATTTCAAAAATAACATAATAGGATACCTTTATTTACTTACACTAGAGAAGTTTTAAATGCTTTTACTGTTCTTAGAGCAGAACAGTGGAGCATTTTTAGTGTTTACAAGCTGGTCACTATGTTAATGTACAGACTGCGTGAAGTTAACTTTTGTAAGATGTTAATGGGAAATAAGATGGTTTGTGTGATGAGCGTTATCACCACGGAGGCTTATAAACAGGCCTACAGTGAGAATCAGAGAGATGCTTGTGTGTGTGTTATTTTAGCAAATGCCAATATACTCCCAAATGCGATTATGGGACGCCCCAAATTGTGTCTGGGAAATGTAGAAAATTGTGCCCTATTTTCAGTATGTGGGTCTCACACCCCAAACTCATTTGACCCGAATAATGATACAAACTTGGAAATCCCACATTGTTATAAAAAAAAAAAACTATGAAAATGTCTTGATAAAATTATCATCACACATCTCAAGGAGTCCTTAAGACTTAAATTGGTAGATGCAGGCAGCCAGTCATCTGGGCGGAGGTTGTTAGATTGCATAATTTGGTTTATAATTTGAGGTAAAGATCCTAGCAGTTCAATGCTGTACAGTAAACTCTGTGTCCAGTAAGGCAGCTAGAGACTTATTAAATAGCGGGTTGAGTGAGAGACTGGAATAATGCATGTCTGCTACACCCTCATGATACCAAGGGAACCTCTGTGTTTATCTCAAGCATTGTGTGACAGGAACAGCCTTGGTGTGGGGCTTGGGGAGGGTGCCCAGTGTTGCTGATGACCGAGCTGAATGGGTCGGTGAAGTCAAGCTGGGCGGGCCACAAGCAGGGGCAGCAGTGAGGGTAAGAGTGAAGGCAGGGGAGAGTGCGGGGCTGAGCAGGTAGAGCTGAAACTCAAGTCCATTTCACCACATTCAGAAGGGCCTAAGCTGCCAGTGTGAGCAGGGCAGGTGGCCAGAGGGAGGCAGGCCAGGGGAGACATGTCTAACCTTAGCACTTAGACCTGAATCCCTGGAGAGCCACCGAGGAATGTTCAGGAAGGATCTGAGACAAAGCTTTCCCTATGGCAGAATAGTTGGTTTGTCTTCTTGGTCTGTTACTCTTTCTCTGTAAGCTGAAGTTATTTATGCAGGACTGGCAGGAATGAAACAAAGGGATGGTGTAGTTGAGTGTTACGTGGCAGGAAACGCAGGGCCTCAAGCTTGTTTTGTTTCTTCCTGATGCCCATCTAGTGTAGGCATTGGGCAGAGCAGCAGGTAGGAAATTGAAAAAGTCTCCAAGAGGTATATACCTTGATTGCCTCACATGTCAGCCAATTTAAATTGTATTAATTATAGTAGTAGTTACTGTAGCTATAATTTAAAAGAGCCAGTAAGAGTTAGGGACAAGTTGCTACAGGTTTAGCCAGAAGAGGATAATTGGAAATGCAGAAAGAATTCTTGTGTGTCTGACAAGAAGTGTTCAGCTGCGTTTCGCTGGGTCACCTTTGCAGATACGCAGGAGAGAACCAGATAAAGCTTCCTGCCGGGATCTTTCTAATTCATCCCAGGGGATATTGTTCGTGTCTATTAAATGAGGGATTGGTAGTGACCATTTTCATGTTAATGACCAGTTTTGCTCTGGAGCTGTGCTGTCCAAGACGACTATTGACTTTTTACATGTGGCCATTCACATTAGTTAGAATCAAGCAAAATGTCAAGTTCAGTTCCTCGCTCCCAGGCCCTTCGGTGCTCTGTAGCCGCAGCGGCTCGTGGCTGTCATTTTGGCTCACGCCGCTGGAGGCCGCTTGCACTGTTGCAGGAATTCTGGACAGCTCTGCTCTAAAGCCTGTCCATTTTCACAAATTTCAGTCTATGTAAAAGTCTGAAATGGTGTAACTTGATTCAGAATAACTGAGAAGGGAAAATAAGGAATTATGGGGGAGACAGTCTTGCCAAGCATTGGTAATCGGTGAGGCTAGGTTTAGGGTCCATGGGGTTTCATTACATTTATTCAGAAATTCTGTGTATGTTTGGAATTTTCCACAATAAAGAATTAAAGCAGGAGCCTTAAATAGTAACTGCCCCTCAGTGCTTCAGAGCCGCTGTCTCTGAGAAGGCATCTGCACTGCCGCCCCTATGGGGGCTGTAGTGTGGAAAAGTTTGTAACCCCGCCGCAGTGTTCCCCGCAGAGGCTGTGTCCAGGACCCCTGTTTTGGTTTAAGGTTTGCTTCATTCCCCTGGAAAACCAAGTAACTGCACAGACTCACGCTTAAGAGTTAGAGCTGCCCAACTGAGTGTGATGGGTAGAATGTACTAGATTACAGCTTTAAAAATGCCATTGCTGCTGACATTAATTTTGCAGACTCAAAAGTGTTCCTAATGAAGGGAATCGAGTCCCATTTACTCAGTGGTTGGCTTATTTTTGTTCGCAGCCAGATCAGACAGCTTCTGTCTCTGGTTTCCTGGTTACCAGTTGCTATGGAGATAGCATTGGGAGAAAGTGAGGGGTTGGGGAGGTGGTTGAGAAAACCCTTGGCACAAGAGAGGCCAGCCGTGAACGCTGTCACCGTGCCAGCAGAGGGGTGCGAAGCTGCGGAAACGTGTCTCCTCGGGGGTCCTACTGCGTCGGCACGGAGAGGGGCGGGGCTTATTGCGCGTGGAGCGGAGCGGAAGTGGTTAAGAGCATGTCGTTGGGGTCAGACTTGGCGCCTTGAGCGCCAGCTTTAGCTGACACTCAGGGAAGGGGAAGAGCGAGCTCCCCTCCCAGCTGTCTCGGGGTGTCCAGGTAGGTGTGGTTGAGCGCCCAGTGAAGGACAGCCTTGTGCTGAATTAACTGGGTGCAGAAAAGAATTGTTATGTAAAACATGTATGTTTTATTCCCCGTGCACGCCAATATTCGTAGGACTGTGCAGAGCTGTGCCCACTCTAAAGTAATGTAACGGTACCTTCTTATTTTACAGGGTTCTGAAGTCCAGATCTTGAGTTTAATAATGGCAGGAAAATCATCCCTCTTTAAAGTAATTCTCCTTGGAGATGGTGGAGTTGGGAAGAGCTCTCTTATGAACAGATATGTGACTAATAAGTTTGATACGCAGCTCTTCCATACAATAGGTGTGGAATTCTTAAACAAAGATCTGGAGGTGGACGGACATTTCGTTACCATGCAGATCTGGGACACCGCTGGCCAGGAGCGATTCAGAAGCCTGAGGACACCGTTTTACAGAGGTTCTGACTGTTGCCTGCTTACTTTCAGTGTCGATGATTCTCAAAGCTTCCAGAACTTGAATAACTGGAAGAAAGAATTCATATATTATGCGGATGTGAAAGAGCCTGAAAGCTTCCCTTTTGTGATTTTGGGTAACAAGGTTGACATAAGTGAACGGCAAGTGTCTGCAGAAGAAGCCCAGGCCTGGTGCAGGGACAACGGCGACTATCCTTACTTTGAAACAAGTGCAAAAGATGCCACCAATGTCGCCGCGGCCTTTGAGGAAGCAGTCCGGAGAGTGCTTGCTAACGAAGATAGGTCAGATCACCTGATTCAGACAGACACGGTCAGTCTTCACCGCAAGCCCAAGCCTAGCTCCTCTTGCTGTTGACCGTGAGCGAGCTTGCCCGCGCACCCTAACCGACTCACGCGCACAGATCAGTGCAGGGTGGAAGGGAGAGTTAGCATTTGCAGCAAGGGGTCATCTACTCATAAAATGAAACTAACCTATTTGCTGCTTCCTGAGTGGGGGGGAGAAGGGACACATCCACTCTCGGAAGGATCTATTTACTCAGTAATGGCGCCTTACATGCATACATTGTAACGGTTGTCTAATATGTTTAATTTAAGCGTATAAGTTACCGATCTAATAAATGAGATGACCCAGACTTTAATTATAATTAAAACACTTGAATATTCTAGAAGTTACTGGGTTTTTTTCCTGGGAAAAATGGAGAACTTTTTAATATGTGTATATTTTTATGTAATTAGCATCCTATTCTTGGTTCAGGGAAATACTTTCCTAAAGCAATAATGTTAGATATTAAAGATTAAAGTCTAATGCATTTGAAGTGCGGTTGTTTTCCTTTTTCATTCTCTTTATAATTACTGGAATGCTCAGACCTTCGTTCAGCGTGTCAGCACACTTCATCTCCTCATCCGCCCGCTCCCCAGCCCAGCGCGGAAGCCCCCTTCACCTTGGAGCCAGCTGCACTTGCAGGGTAAATGAAGGCGCCTTTCTTTGGGGATGTAATCCCCCAGTTTGTTCAGTGGTGTCCTCTAGATTCCTTTTTGCTCTAAAATGAGGGCTCGCGATGACCACTTACTGACAGAGCAAGCTGCTTGCTCCCGCGCCGCGGACCGATCCCCTCCCCTCCTGGCGGGCGAAGCGCCGCCCGGGCTGCCCGTTGGCGAGGACTGGGCCCTCGGCGGTGGACGGTGGGGTACACTGAACTGACCTGGACTGGCCTGATTCTCTCCCTGGCCCAGCCGTGGGGATGAAGAGGGCGAGCGTTCAGTTAGCCGAAAATGGGATTTCCTAGCACAGTTTTGCCATAAGCAAAACATTTTGATATTTGAAACTTGGGGTAATGACATCGCTTCACATTCTCATGTTAGCGCCGTGGTTTTTATTACTTATAGTCCCATTTCCCCCCAGAACACTAATCCATTCGAAAAGCAAGACTCCGCCGTGAACAAATCGGGGTCTGTTTTCTTTTGTTCCTTAGGGGGCTCGCCGTGGGGACTCTCCTGTTGTAAGTCAGAAGGGCCTGTTGTTCCGTGAATTGCCCTTTTCACGTACCTGTGGGCTGTCGCCTGCGGCGCCGAGCTTGTTAACGTAGAGGCGTGCGAGCGTGGGCACGTGTGCCCGATTGTGGACACCTGGCGTGTGGGTGTGCGTGACGCCTGAGTGCACGCACCCGAGCCTGGAGGTCAGGGCGTCACTCAGACAAGAGGGCGCGTGACTGCAGGAGCAGCGGGACTGCGGACCACTGAGAGCCCAGAGAAAGGGCAAAGCTTCGTGGGGGCTGGCAGGCTCGGCTGAGAGCCTGAGAGCATTAAAGCCTGGGCCCGCCCCCTCTCTCCACCGCCCCAATCCACAGCGAACTGCCCTGTGCTCCCTGGCACAACAGCTCAGCCTTGGGAAGAAGGGGCAGCGCTCGGGGCTGAAACGGGTGTACACGCGTCAGCCCATCAGCGATTTGACGTGCTGGGGGACGAAGGGAAAGTCGGGCCCGTCGGGGACTGTTTCTGGATGCTTCTGTCACCTCCTCCGCCCTTGCGGAGAGTTCCTCAGTCGAGGTTAAAACATCCGAGGTGAGCCTCGCCTTGAAGGAACCCCTGCATTTTACTTTCTCTACAAACTTTCACTTTACCTGCCCACACCGGGACGCAGGGTCTGATGGCGCCGGCGATGGGGGGCCGGGAAGCCGCAGCACAGAGGGCCCGTGTGCGGGAGGAGCTTCCCAGGCGCCACCGCTCCGCACTGACACGCGGAAGTGCCGGCACGAGCCGTCACTGACCGGACGCGGCGTCACGTGCCCGGCGGCCCGGGTCTCTGTACCCGGAAACAGGTGAGCGCTGCGCTCGCCGTGGTCCCTTTGGGTGCTGACCTCGTGCTCGGCGGGGCCTGACACCCAGGGTGCTGCTGGTGTCCCAAGGGGTCTGGACTCGTCAGTGACGTCGCCTACCACCAGGATGTCAGCGCTGCAGCTTCTGCTCTCCCATCTCCCCTGGCTTTCCCCTTACGCCAGTCCTGCTTCTGGCCATCCACGTGCAGGACCATCCTCCGCGCCCACATACCCTCCTTGGGTCCCACCCGCGCCTACACGCATCACCAGCCGTGCCCTCACTGAGCGCCCTCAAAGACGAAGTCATGGGTGCTGTTCCTCCACAAGGCCACGCCCTCACAAGCCTGGGGACAGGGTGGCCATCGTGTGGCTGAGCCAGGACCTGTACGGCAGGTCTGCCCCCCTCTGACTTCTGCCCTCACGCCACGCTGCTGCTCCTGGCTGGCCCGAATCCCAGCCGGTGCACACAAGCTCGTGGAGGGCAAATGGCAGGTACGTGACGGTGCAGCGCTCTAGTAGCGCGGCAGAAACCACCCCGAGGTTTTCAGGTGAGTATATCTTTTTCTTTTTTTTTTAAGATTTATTTTTGTGTAGACGAACTGGAGTGCAGGCCAGAGGTACAGGGGGGTGAGAGGATTCACCAGAGCCAGAGTGGGGAGCAGAACAGGCGGATCTGCTGAAATCCACTGCTGAGGGGAGCCATGGGCGAGGCAGGAGAGGTCTGCTGTTCCATGTGGGTCAGCTCCCGGGCCAGGGATCGAACCCGTGCTGCAGTGGCTGGTGACAGTGCTGAAAGTCAACCCCTAGGCCACCAGGAAGGTCCCCCAGGTGAGTATCTTTCTTTGCTCCCACAGCTCTGGCACCTAGTTTGAGGCAATCGGGGCTCTGTAAAATGGGTTCAATCTGAATTAGTCTGTAGACTTTCAACAGGGGAAGCCAAATGCAAACTAGTGATGGCAGCGTGGGCAGCACTTGAAAAATCTGACATTAAGCTACCACAACCTTGGATAAATAGCTTTATTTAACAAATAGAAGCAGTGAAACAAATTAGGATAGTGACTTCACACAAGGATTCAAGAACAAACTTAGAGGAACTGCTTGCTGAAATCATTCAGAAGGAAACAAAATTCTTTTAAGTACTTTAGTGCCAAGAATACCTGATGATGTCTCTTGTTTTTCAATGGATAGTGAGCTACTGTAAGGTCCCACACTTGTTACAGAACAAGAGACAACCTCCGTTCCCTCTGGTGTGTAGCCCAAGAGGCTAACAGTGTAACTGTTAATGAACTACAAGCTTTTAAAAATGACAATTCTAGAACTGCTGTACAGCGCTTCACTAGTAGAGATCCACAGGTTTACTTCACATCGACCTTACTGCTTAAGGGAAAGGAACTGAAAGGAACTGCATCTAAGAACATAAGCTTGTCGCTTTGGTCCCTGCCTATGTTACAAAAATGGGTGCAGATTCTAAAAGGACCGCAGGCTCACCGCTCCAGTCTCTGACGGGCAGACACGTATTGGGCACTGCAAAAGGAGCTTGTTTCAGCTTCGTAGACACTGCTGTGCGTGTCGCCCGCACGTGTCTAGAACGGGACCTCTAGATGGGTAGGTGAGTCCACACTCGTGCTCCCAACTTCATTCCCTACGGCAGGAGCTTTTAGTTTTAAATCTGCCTCCTAAGTCTTGTCAATGGCATTTGGTTCTGGACAGTTACATCAAGATCAAGCTACTTAAGTGTAGAAAGTCAAAAGCTTATTTTCAAGTTTTAAAATATATTTCAACATTGTTGATAAAGCGCTCTCTATATAATACTATTCAGAAGCGAATACTGATCTGTTGATAATCAGAAGAAACTGAACTGTTTTTAAATACAAAAGGAATTACATTAGGTTTACATTAAACTGAGATCACAATAACTGTTTTCTAGGCTGTTTAATCAAGTTACTTACAATGTCACGCCTGAGTATACCCCCTTGTAGTGACGTAACTTCTGAATTTTTCTGCGTTCAGCTTAAAAGATGTTTTTTCCCCAGAAACTGAACTTTTCTGTCAAATGCACTCGATCGAATAGGAGAATTGGGTTCATAAAATGGATTCATCGCAAACTAGGAGAGAAGAAGAAATTAGTGAGCTTGTCAAAGTAAAAAGGCTGACAAATCACAGTTCTCTAAGAGGAATCTATTTAAAGTTTTAAAGTAAAAGAAACCAGAGACATTCAAAACAAAGTCCAAGACGACATTTTGAAGTTTCAATAAAAATGTTCCATTGTTAAATACTAACGTCCCTTTAAGGAAATGTTTGTTTTGATATTTTAGTTTTGAGCAGCACAGGAGGCAAAGCCAGCGGGCACGGGAAGTGTTCCCCATGCAAGTGAGATCACCTGCAGGGCCGCCCGGGGGAGGCACTGATCTACACACGGCAAACATGGACTAGTCTGCAAGGCCCTCTGGTCACATAAAACAAACCGAAACTGTTCAGAGTAAAGAAAAAGTTATACCCCACTGCTATTCAATGTCGCTCTTGTGATTTTAATAAATCAGGTTTCTAAAACTCTTCTTTAACACAAGATTAAATGATCAATCTCAAGCACTGTAATATGTGAGAAGATTATATTAAATGGACTCACTAATGAGGGAAGGAGGACCAGTTTTTACTCCTTAAGCACTTGGTGCTGACCATTTTTACAAGGAGGCTAAAAATTCTTACTTGCTATTTCTGACAAGACATATCAATTGTTAACTGATCTGTTATGAAAGAAATGTCGCCGGAAAGCAGGACATTTAAAGTGAGACATGCTGTAGTTCGCGCTGCAGTCTAACTACCGACATCCTGTCACTAGTTTTTCAACTAAGGGCCAGGAGATGGGCGGCACCATTCTCAAGTGACTATCTGATATTCAAAGAATCACCTCCGGCCAGAGTATAACCTATACTCCCTGCATTTTAACTTGTAGATGGGAACATTTTAGGTTAAAAGTATGAAGCCCTTTCCCTTCTGTAGGCTGCTTCCTTCTCTCTTTTTAGGGTCTCCTAATAAAATCGAGTGTATGCACCAAAGAAGGGAGAACGAAGCCCATTTAAAAATGACCACCACGAGTTTTTCCCTAAGTGCAAACTTAGCCACTTGTGGGGACTTGTCTGCTGAGGGAGCTGCCAGCCGAGATCTGAGTGGGGGAGAGATGAAGACTGGGGTATAAGAGCTACTGCTACAGGCCAGTTTCCTTTCTAAGTTAGAATCCCTTTTATGTATAATCCAATTTTAAAAGGTAGAGGAAATACCACACCTTTATGTAGAGATCGTAGACGTCAGTGAAGAAGTTCTTTATTCCATCTTCTTGCCGTACGTCATGGAGCATAATGAATCTCATATGTGAAAGAATTAAGGCATGATCTTAAAACCAAAAAGCGATCACTTAATACAACACTTTAAATTGGTCACAGTGTATTTTGTGATGGAAAAGCTGAATACATAAACTGGGTTTAAAGTTGGTTAGTTTTATCTTAAAGACAAGATAATCCTGTTAGACTAGAAAAGAAGTATAAAATAAAATCACCCTTGATAGGATTCAGATAAACCTTAGTTTTATAGACGACGCTTGGCTTTAAAGAGATTGGTTAAAAGGCCTTTTCCCCAGAACTAGCCGAGCAGCCCAGTACTGGCGAGTTGTACCCAGCCCTGAAGTCCAGACCCGGGGCTGGCAGCTCGGGCGCAAGCGGGCCACCCCACTCTTTGGCGAGCGGCACAGGGAGAGGCAAGGATATGACCTGCGGTGACGAACGCCGAAACAAACCACTCGTTGAACTTGTCCACGGTTTTCAAGTACATATTGTTTGACAGCCACATGTTCTCGTCGACGAGGTCCAGGGCCGCGTGAGCTATGAACTGGTTCAGGTGGCGGTGGTCGTCCTGGAGGACAGCGAGGAGCCCCGGGTCAGTGCGGCCACGCAGCCCTGAGAGGCCAGCACCCCCCTGCGTTGCACCCAGTCCTGTGGGGAGCCGGGACTTCCTGCTTCCACAGGTTTGGGAAAGCCACCTGCATTTTCCTTCTATCTTTTAACGTGGGATCTAAAACTCAACAAATAGGAACAAGTCGAACAAAATGTGTTCAAGAGACGGAAGATTATTTTCTTAATGTTGCAAGAAGGAAGTCACCGACTTCTCTAACCCCTCAAGCGAAGTGATAAAAGAACAGCGAGTAGACAGCGAAGCCTGCTTTTGGGGCCCACATCTCACCAGAGGACGAGGAGACACCCTCCCGCCGATGGGTAAGGGCCAGCAGAGAAGAGGCGCCTAGGCCGCAGGCTCCGGGTGCAGTGACACCCGCCGAGCGGGGGGTCCCCGAGGTGGGCTTCCTCAGGGCTTGGGACAGGCCTCCCCCAGGAGCCGGAGGCCCCGCGCAGCCCCAGCCGTCAGCAGCCGCTGCGGCAACAGGGGCGCTGGGCCAGGGGAGGCGGGGAAGGGGGGCCTGCGGGGTTCTGTGGGCTGACACGGCTGAGCTAGGGAAGGCGGGAATGTGGTCCCTGCAATTCTCTGTCAAAATGCCTTTTCCAAAAGCACTGCTATGGGGTGACTCGTTCTCCCCGAAGCTCCTCTGTTGGGGTTCCAAGCCCCGCGCCTGGGAATCGGCCTTGTTTGCAAAGGAGGCCGCCGGAGACGTGATCAGCTACGACGAGGTACTGCCCAGGGCAGAGCGGGCCGCGTGGAGGCGCACGAGCCGGAAGCACGCCCCGCGAAGACGGGGGTCGCGCCGCCACGAGCCAGGGCACACGCTGCGCTCCAGCTTCTGGCCCCCAGCACTGAGGACAGGCGCCCACGCTTCCGGCCACCGCTCGTGACAGACAGCGGCCGCGAAGCACACGCCTCCCTGCCGAGCTGTCCCGGCCTGGGCTGGCGGCGGGGGCGGCTGCCCGGGAGCCCGAGCAGTGCGCGGGGGCGGTGATCAGGTCCCGGGTGGGGAAAGAGGCGCCGCCCTGCCTGCCCCGGAGTGCACGGACTCTGCGGGCCGCCCGCCGGGCACAGCCGGGGCTACAGACGCCTGGAAGCCGTGTCAACAGTGTGCGCTGTGAGCGCGGCGACACCCAGACGCCGCCTCAGAACAAAGCGCTGGCCTTTGTTTTCACGAGTGTCTTCCCCTATGCAGAAGCTTTTTAGCTTGATGTAGTCCCATCTGCTTACTTTCATTTTCCTTGCCATTGGACAAACGACGACATTGGACCAAAAAAAAGCCATCCCCAGGCCAGAGCTGTGCAGTGTTTTGTCTAGTTTCTTCTCTGCATTGAGAGGATTCCGGCCTTCCATCCAAGTCTCTAATCCATCTAGAAATGACTGCAGAATGGAGGCTCCTGGGGGGATGGGTGGGGGCAAAGTGGGGATGCCAATGGTATTTGACAAAGGTGTGGGTGCTCTGGGGTGGCGGGATACACCCCTGCAGAGGCGTGGGCCTATGCCTCTGAGTCACATACAATGACATCAACCAATGTTACTCACAAAACAAAACAAACCTCTATCCTACTCTAGTTGCAGGATCTAACAGTGAAAAAGCATCACACACGGGCCACTATACATTAATTTCAAACATCAACTGCTGTCTTAAGGGACAGTCCAGCTTATTTTTGGAGGTGGGAGAAACTCAGCCTAACTTAGCAGCAATTCGTGATGGAAGGGACCCAGCTATTCTCATCTCCACTGCTCTGTGCACGCTCGATTGCAACATATTTTTGAACTGAGCTTGTTTTTCCAGACCAGTCTTGACAACAAGAAAGCTGGGTGACGTGACAGGGAGGAGTGCATGCAGGCCCCACCCAGCCAGTAAGTGCAGCCAACGGGCACTGGAAACGTGCCCATGGGGGGGCGAGAGCGACCCGGAAGCAGGGGCTCTGTGACGCCCCCGGGCATAAATGCATCCACTGCTATGTCCCAGGGCAACGCGACTCACTGGGACAGGATGGGCCTTCAAGGCGGCAATGACTGTTCTGCTAGCGTCGCTCTAGGTAGACTAAGTTTTCACGCGCGAGGAGCAGCATTTCAGAGCGGCTGGCTCAGGAGCCGTATCAGGGAGAAGGACCCGGCGAACCCGCTCGTGTGTTAGGTGTGCGCTGAGCTACAGCACGGGGGCCAGCCCAGGGGCGCCCCAGCTGGCTTTGCCCAGCCTGGGGACTGCAGCGCAAGCCTCGTCTCATTATGGTAGGTTCCAGTTCCTTTACTCATCCGGGCCTTCCAGATACCAGGCCCTGTCACACCACTGGCATTGCAACAGCATAACAATTCTTACGAAATCTTGAAGCCCTATACGTACTTTGGATTCTGCTTTTCCAGCTGGCAGGAACTCCATTTCGAAAACTGGGTTATCATGGTGGCCAACAATCACAAAGTAGTAGCTTCCAGACATTGTCTTCAATGTGGAGTTCCTAATTCAGTGAAAAGAAAGGTGTTTTAGTGCTCAATAATGAAAACCAAGCATGGCTGACAGGAAGTCTAGAGTTCAGTGTTTTACTGAAACCCCAGGGCTGGCGGCAGCTTCTCGGGGTGCCAGCGTAGGTGCCTGCGGGCTATGCCAGTGGACACATGCGCGATGACCTGCAGCATCCAATGTGCTCCCTCTCATGGGGAGACTGAGGAGGAACCCAGAACTGGCAGCAGTTCTCAAGAGAAAGTGAAGGGAAGAGGGATGGGGATGTGTGACTTGAGCAGTCAGCGATGACATCATTCATTCTTGCTGGAATACGCTTCCTCGCTGGGGTTTGCCAAGGGAAGGGCTTACTTTGCTCAGCTTAAACACTTGAGGAACAGCAGCAGGAAAAAATATATACAAGGAGGACACTTCTCCCTTCCCTGCGCACATTTAAGAAGCAGCGGAAGACAAATAACCCCCGAACACACTCATTCCTCTGAGGTAATCTGCCCTGGGAGAGGAGCATGGCGCTCAGGAGCGTGAGGACATAGGGAAGGGCCCGCCAAACTCCCCAGCTGGGCAGAATGTGGGTGTTAATAAGGTGAGTGGCAACAGCTGAGGGAGACGCTCCATCTCTTCAGTCCTGACAAGGAGAATGGAAAGGCGGGGTGCCAGGAAAGGAAACCTGGGGAGCCCACAGCCACACTGCGTTGGGGGGACTGTCTGCAATCACTCACTGCTCCAGGGCCACCATGCCCGGAAGTGGGCAAAGGTGAGACATTCTGGAATTCTGTGCTGGCGAGAAGCGACCTTTCTGTGGGGACAGACACGTTCTGTGCCTGTGCTGCCCCAGCTGCTGGTGGCTACTGAGCATCTGACACGCGGCTCGTGTCTGTACACGCGCCCTTTCGTTGGCATTGCACTCTAAAATGTCAACAGCCACGCCGGTCGGCGGCTCCTGTCCCGGGCAGCGCGACCGAGGCCAACGATGCGCGATGTGTTCCTGACGTTCTGCCACCTCTTCCACGGCCCCACCACCCACGAAGCACGAATTACTAGAACTCCACGGCTGCCGAGCTGACGTGAGGGCATGTCTTCCCCGCCCCCTTCACCTGACGCGGGGGCCCTTCAAGTGTCTCCCTGGAGGCCCAGATACAGAACTCAAAATGGATTAGACCAGGGAGCTGAGGGAGAATGGCCCAAGTGTCTGACTCGGGGATCCAGCAGAGTGGCAAGATGACGAGGCTGTTTACCGAGAAGGAAAACAAGGGCTGGAGGGCTGACCGTGACGGTGCCCATTCCGACTGCCGGCTGGCCCGGGACCCTCCCCCGCCGAGATGCCCACGCCGACCCAGGAGCACGGCAGTTCACGTGGCAACGGGATCAGGCAGCTCGTCAGCTGGCGCCCAGCGAGGGCGAGTGGCACGAAGCGCTCAGGTGGGCCCAATGTAATCAGTGGGGGTCTTTAAAAGGGGAGGAGGGGCGCACGAGGAGGGGACGTGGCTCCGTGAGGGCGGCCATGGCGGGGAGACGCCGCCGGCTTTGCAGATGGAGGAAGGCGCCTGGAGAGGCGGGGAGGGCAAGGACGTTCCTGCCGGGCGCCTCCAGATGCCCTGCCGACAGCACAATGTTACCCTGGGCCAGACGCCTACGCTACGGACTGCAGGAAGGTAAGTTTGTGTTGGCCTGAAGTCGCGAAGTTTGGGGGAGCTTGTTATGGCAGCGGTAAGAAACTAACAGGCGCGGCAGAGGAAAAACCTGCAGGTGTGAGGGAAAGAAATACCCAAGGACGCGTCGGCAAAAGGCAGAAGGCGCTTTCTGTGGAGAGACTGGGGACGGAGTGGGGGGTCGTTACCCCGGGACCTGGTTTCAGAGCGCTGCGGGGAAGGGTGGGGGGGCAGAGAGTGGTGCGGCCAGACAGCTTCTAGGGCTGTCATGGGGACGCCGTAAGAACAGAGGTTGTGGCCGGCCCCCCACGTGATGCCCAGGACCCAACGGCAATGCACCGTGCTGCGGGCGAGCCAGGAGGGGCTGCAGTGGGAAGGCGGTGGTTGTTGCTGGAAAACAGGCCAGGGAGAGTGGGAATGAGGCCCGGCGGGAGTCACGAGCCTCAGGGGGGGAACCCGCTGAAGGGTGCAGAGCCGAGGCCCGGGTGCTTGGGTCTCACGAGGTCTGCGTTGCAAGCTTGGGAGAGGAACAGAAGCTGCTTTGTGAAAAGCTGCTGCGGGTGTGTGGGTACAAAGGGAGAAGCCCTCCATTACAAGGGGTCGGACTTGCTGGCGGAATGGTGGGAGCCAGGATTCTCACCTGTGGTGAAAACAGCAGCTGTTCCTAGTTTAAGAACCCCCGAGTTCTCATTTACTGCCAGCTGGGTAGAAAGGCAGCAGTCTACAGCGGTCAAGAGCGCGGCCGCAGCGCTAGGCTGCATTAAGAGAAGTCGGTGTCCTCTTCACTGACGGTGTCGTCTCTGGGGAACGAACTCAATTCTGGGAAAAACATTTTAAATAAAAGGATCAATAATGCTGAACTGTGCATGGGGGAGGGTGGGCCTACGCTAGGGAATGCTGTGGAAACAAGCAAGAGCTGCTGAAGGAACTGAGGATGTTGAAACTAAGGAAAGAGCGTTGGGGGGCGTGGGGTACAGCACAATGCCATCTGTAAACAGGACATGCTGTCTCGTGAAAAAGGAATCCAGCGAGGCATGGTCAATGGGTTTCCCTTCCCTAGACAATTGTCGTCACCTGGCGGTGCCCCACACGCCCTTGTTTGGAGAAAGTGGGTGAGACCACTGTGATCAGCCAGGTCTGCTGTCGGTTCGGGAGATGGCAGTGCCCAGGTGAGGGCCAGTACTGGCTAACTCTGAGCTAGACGGGCTTATTCCAAACTGCTTCAAGAGGCAAGCTTCGGGCTACCCCTTTGAGGTGAGATGGAAAGGTATTTGGGTTAATGTAATTGACAGCTTGTGAGCAATGTAAATAACTATTGGGCTCTCGGGCCAGAGGACTAACCCTCCTCACCGTCTGCCACTAGAAGTGTGCAAAGGGGAGGCTGGAAGAACAGTCCAGTGCGGGGGGATGAACTCTGAAATTACAAGTCCCTTCCACATTTTAAGGAGTTTGGGTTGCAGACAAATTCAAGACAAAAGCGTGGACTCCATTTCCCAAGCCATACATTTTCCCAGCCAACCTCTCTACAGCCTCTGCAGAGGAACTTCCAGAAAGCTGCCCTCTGCTGCCAATGGCAGTGGTTTCTGTTGTTCAGACCTGGGGCTACAAGCCTGACCGGGTATGGCACAGGGCATGTCTGCAAGGAGCAGAAGGCACCTCACCCACACAGCGGCTCTCTAAGGGGGCGTAGTCGGCAATTCCTCCACCTCCAAGAGAGATGGTGGAGAATTTCTTTTGCAGGATATTTTCTCATTCTGGTCAACTCTGGGACCAAAGGGGGGTGGGTGTGTGTGTGTGTGTGTGTGTGTCTCGGGGGGGTGGTGTGTGTCCTTCAGATGGTTCTTATTTAACAGCAGACAAGTGGTTCTAAACGTTATTTACAACATATTGACAACCTATTGGAATATTTTTCACGATTTTATTCTCAAAAGCTTTAATACTTCTCATCTACAAGATCAAATACCAGAATTCAAAATCTATTCCCATGCTGCTCCACTGCCTTTCTTCGACATTACTGTTGCAGTTCTGCTACAACTGGCTGGTCTCACTTTTTTCTCCCTGACTTCTGGGTGCAAACCTGGTTGGACTTTGAAAGGCCCGCTAAGGAGCTGCTCCCCAAAGTACTGCCCAAACCCCACCTACAAGCTCTCTGCCCTCTATGAAGTCCTGTCCTTCTTGTTGCTTCTTCCGAAGTCTCTCCTGGCCAGCGGTCAAAATCCACTGTATTCCCCTGTGCTCTGCATAAAGCAGTCACGGATCCAATTTGGTTCTCGCAGGGCTTAGCTACCTTATACCCAACGCGCTGAGTCACACCACTTCCCTCACTGCCCCCAAGAGAGCAGGACTCCCTGATTCCTTTGCAGATGTCCCCCTGCCTCCTCCACTGCTCACCTTTCTGCCCACCACCTGAGTGCCACCCATCAAGGCCCCGATGAAGGCCCACTTTCCCCAACTGCGGCATCTTCCATCCCCCCCCCCCTTTTGTAGACTCTTTGGCTAGGCTTACTTTTTACCCAGTTATCTGGCGGGAATGTTTTCACTATTGCTTCTCGAGACGATTTCCCCATCTAATTAATTTCAGCATCTGGGGGGATACGGTTAAGAAACCCCGGGTTGGTGGGGAGCAAAAGAAGGGCAAAGCCCCCGAGCTGGCGCAGGTTTACAGGCCGGAAGGCTTTGATGGGCGCTGCGGCCGGTGCGGCCCCTAACCCAGTGGGGCGGAGCGAGAGCGCCAGATCTGTCCGGCGAGGAGCCCGGGGTATCCCCGCGAAGCCTGGCACGCCCGGCCCCCGCCCGCTCTGTCCCTACCTGCAACGGATCGCGTGCGCCGCCGCGCCCGTCAGATCCCGCGCAGAAACCGGCGCTCCGTCGCGTCGGGCCCCCACTCCCAGGCCACTCCTCGCGAGACTTCGCCGTGGCGCTTTCGCGGGACGTGGGCGTCACTTCCGGCCGACGGGGCGGGGGCGGGGCGCGGCAGCTCTGCGCGTGCGCCTCACTGCTCCCAGGCTGGGCTGGGCTTGGCGAGCCTCCGGGAGGGCGGGCTGGCTTTGTGGCTGTGAGAACTCCCCGTGGGGCGTGGGGCGGCCTCTCTCCGCCCCCAGCCGCCCGTGAGAGTCGGGCGTGGGCCGCGGCCCGCCCACCCGGCGCAGCGCGGAGGGAGGCGGGAGGAAGTGCGCGTCGCCGCCAGCATTCTTAGTTCGGATTGCGCGGCCGGCGTTCAGTTCCCTTGTTCTCGTTGCCCAGGGGCCGAGGCCGGGCGCTGTGGGCCGGGACTCCTTTCCCTGCGGGCCCGCACCCCGGGCCGGGTCTCCACCTGGGGGCCGCTCGGGAGGCAGCGGACCCGGGATGGCTCAGGTAGCTGCGCCGGCCCCTCCGCGCCCGGCGGAAGTGAAGCGAAGCCTCTTGTTTGTTTCCGTTAAAGCGCCTTCCCCTACCGGCTGGGGTGGCTCGGGAGGCGCCTGGTCTGTTTCAGAAACTCACATTCCCCCTGCCAGCCGGGTAATTCGTTCCATTTTCTCTTCCAGTCCATGTCCCCCCAATTTGATGTGTTGAGTCAAGATGAACTGCGCAAAAAGCTGTACCAGACGTTTAAGGATCGAGGTATACTGGACACACTCAAGGTATTAGTGCTAGGTGTTATGTACCTTACAAGTGTACCCTGTAGCAGGTAGCCCACATCCAGGTGTATCCGGGTCTTGGGTTTTAAACATAGAAACGTCCACTGATGCAATGTGTCAATCACACAATTTTTCTGTATAACTCTCTTGGAATAGTCATTTCTTGGAAGTGGTTTAAGAGTTTGAGTCTTATTAAAAGAGCACTTTCACATAATAGATTTATCACATAATAGATTTATGGGACTGACACTAAGATCGGAATGGGTAACTTTACAAAGTGAACACATTTTAGTAATGGTAGGCTTGTTTTAGAAATCAGGGTTACATCCTCCTGAATTACTAAGTTTTGTGATACACCTGAATGAAGGACATTACACGATATAAAAAATATCAAGTACTGCTCTAAAACAGTAGGGCGATGAGAGATTTCTTCCTTAAAATGTATTGTAAGGTGTGAATAATTGAACAGCAAATATTTATTAGTACTGTTTTTATAATGACCACAGTTGTTATTTTACTTTGCCAAATTTTCACTTGTAGAATAAAAGTTGATTTTCTTTAATGAGTGTTTGTGAGGAACAGTAGCTAAACGGCCCTGACTTCTGGATGCCTGCCAGTTAGTCACTTCCTGGCTGAGTCCTTTTTTTAATATAATGTGCCACTGGTTTTCTTTGTCCTTTTCTCTCTTGGTGTGGTTCAGGACCATCTTACCTAAGATTTAAACTGTCACTCTGTATTCAAAGACTTAAGCTTCCCTTTTTCTAGTTTCTAGCCTTGAAGGACTAGGTTTCCTTAGCCCCATTACTAAAAACCAACTCCCACAGGAGAAGAGCCAAACCAAAACAAACTGGTGAATGGTTTCTGTATCTCTTAAGCATGGCCCTAAAATTCATTTAAATTTTGCCTAAGACTTCTGTGAATTTGTCTGGGAACTAAACCACAACTAAAAACACTGGCCCAACAAGAAACTGCTTAAAACGACTAATTTACAAACGGATTTGGGAATGTTAACAGGGAAGATTTGAAGTCAGATACTGGTTTTACGCTAGTAGTCTCTCTTTGCCTTTGTATGGTATATACTTAAATATATCATATACAATGTATCTATATAATGGCAAAAAGCCGGTGCCTTCAAAGCACAGCAATATGATTAATAAATGCATACTTATTAATGAAGACCCTAATTGTAAAGTCCTTGTAGTAGTAAATAATATTTGTTAATTCCATTTTTTTTAACACATTGTTTACGGGTAGTTTTTATTGCGCGCTAACAGGTGGCGTGGGCCGTTTTTGCTAATTTTTTAAGAATAAAAAAAGTATAAAAATAAACATTTATACGTTACCCACATTCTACCGCTAGTCTATAAAAAACGAATTAATACGTGTCCCGCGCTCTACTACCAGTCGACGTAAAATATATAAATACGTTTCCCGCATACAATGTGTAAATATGGCCATTGTTACAGGTCTACTTGATTGTGGTGGATGATTCTCTTGATATGTCGCTATATCGGGTTTGCTAGTATTTTGTTGAGGATTTTTGCATCTATGTTCATAAGAGATTGGTTTATAATTTTCTTTGTCTGGTTTTGGAATTAAGGTAATTCTTGCGTAGTAGAATGTACTGAGGGGTTTTCCATCCTCTTTGATTTTATTTTTGAAGAGTGTGAGTAGGCTAGGTATTAGATCTTAATATGTTTGGTAGAATTCACTGGGGAAACCATCTTGTCCTGGACATTTTTTTTTAATTTTTTAAAATTTATGCATACAAGAACTGGGGTGTAGGTGAGAGATGCAGGGTGAGAGAATTCACCAGAGATAGTGGAGAGCAGAACAGGTAGATTGACTGAAATACACTGCTGAGGAGAGCAGCAGGTGGGACAGAGGCGGTCTGCTGCGCCATGTGTGTGGGAAGCTCCCAGGCTGGGTATCGCACTCAGACTATAGTGGTGATAGTGTTGAGACTTAACTCCTAGGCCACCAGGAAGGCCCCAGGGGCATTTGTTCTTTTTTTTTTTTAAAGATTTATTTATGCATACAAGCTGGAGTACAGGCCAGAGGCATGGGGCGGCAAGAGGGTTCACCAGAGACAGAGTGGGGAGCAGCACAGGCAGATCAACGGAAATACACTGCTGAGGGGAGCAGCGGGCGAGGCAGGAGAGGTCCGCAGCGCCATGTGGAAATCTCCCCGACTGGGCATCGAACTTGCATGACAGCTCCACAGCGCAGCGCTTAACTGCTGCGCCACCAGGGAGGCCTGCATTTGTTCTTAAGGAGACTTTATTGCTCTTGGAATTTCAGCACTTGTGATTGGACTGTTTAAGCATTTTGTTTAGTCGCTGCATATTTTGGTTTGTTCCTGGATTCCTTTTATGGTTAATTTTTAGCTTTATAGCTTTGTGATCTCTGAAGATACTTGATAATTTCTGTTTTTGTATATTTTCTGAGACTTGTTTTATGTCTTAGTATATGATCTATTCAAAATGATCCATGTGCACTTGAGAAGTATATTCATTGCTTTTAGGATGGACAACTCTTATAAATATCCAGTAAACCCTTGTCTGATCTAATACTTCATTTAAGGCCTTTATTTCTTTGTTAATTTTCGGTCTGGATGATCTATCCCTTTGTGTCCATGGTGTGTTGAAGTCTCCAACAATGATTGTATTTTTGTTGATATATTGTTTTAGTTCTATAAACTGTTGCTTTCTGGAGGTGCTTCTACATTTGGAGCATAACTATTAATACGTTATATCTTGGTGGGTTGTTCCCTTGGTCATTTTATGGTGTCCATCTTTGCCTCCGACTCCTTTTGTAGTTGAGAGTCTAGTCTGCTAAGGGGGGCATGTCTATGGATATGAGAATAGAAGTTTCTGATTTACTCTGAGTTATTAGCATGTATGACCTTATCCCAGCCTGTTACTTTTAGTTTGGTTTTTGTCTTTTGGCTTTAAATGGGTCACAAAGTATTGAAGGCTAGAATTTTTTCACTCACAGGATTACCCTGTATCTTTTAATCGATGAAGTCAGATCACTCACATATAGGGTGCTTACTTATATGAACTGTTTATTTTCAGTCATTTTGTTTTTTGATTGTTTTATTTTTCTGTTTCTTTTCCCCTTTGTTCCTCTCTACTCTTTCTGGATAGCTTTCCTTAGTGTTTATACCAATTTATTTGCTGCTTTGTCTATGGATGTGTATTCTGAATTTGTGATTACTGATTACCGTGGGAGTTTTACTTAAATTCCTATATTATAGGTCCTTTATGAGCTAGTGTATGCTCTCCGACACTTTCACTAGTTCTGTTTCTTCCTCCGCCTTAGTATTTGGTGGTGTTGACTCGTAGTATTCTTGCTTTTGATACTGGTGTTAATATTGCTGTTGTCATTTTGCTAAGGAGCTTGTGCTTCAGTTTTTCCTGTAGAACTCCTTTTAGTATTAATTAAGCAGGTCTGGTGATGGCAAACTCCATTAGCTTCTGTTTGAGAACCTTCGTTACACCTTCGTATTTAATTGATAATTTGACAGGGATGTATCTGGGTGTAGGTCTTTCTGCATTAAAGAATTTAGATGTCCTCTCTGCTTGTTGGGCTTCCATATTCAACTCATTCTGTAGATTTGAGAAGTTCTTATTATTTTTTTGAATAGGGTCTTTATTCCTGTTTCTTTTTCTTCCCCTTCTGGGAGCCTGATCAGTCTTAGTTTTCCTTTTCCAATTGAGTCTGATATTTCTCATAGTTTCCTCATTTTTCCTTTTTCTTGACACTTTCCTAAAAGTGTTCATTTGAATCTTCTACAGCTGAAATTCTTGTCATTTTATTTAAAGCACCTTTTGTTTGCATTTCATTCAGAATCTCTTTTTGTGATCTTTTCGTATATTCAGTCACTTTCGTGAAGAACTCTCTTTGTTCCTGGATCTCCTTGAGAGATTTTGCGTTTGTCTTTCTGCCTTTGACTGACCTTCCACTATCTCATTTAATATTTTTAATATTGTTGTTTTGAAGTTGTCATCAGATGGTTTCTCTACTTCTGTCTCCTTTATCTTTGTCCTGGGACTTTGCTTTTCCATCTTCTGTTGAGATGTTCCTTGTTTCCTGGGCATGCATATCGCCTTATTTATGGTAATTTGTGGTGCTGCAATTTATCCTTGTTTGTCCTCTTCTTTACCTTGGTGTGAGATGGAGGAAGGTTATAGGGCTTTAATACTCAGTCTCTGTTTGGGGAAAGACTTTAGTCACCTCTACCTCTCGCTTTTTCCACAGTCGTGCTCTCCCCGCCTCCCTGTTCCTTTCATCCGGGGCGGTGATCTATGAAGCTTGGGCCTCCCAGTGGGTTGGGGGGCAGTATCTAGACCTACAGGCTCACCCTCCTCCATTGTTTTTGTAACATAGAGAAAGTACTTCAGAGGAATCTGAAAAATAGAGAAGTGCATATCGGTGTTTCTGCGTCCTTCTGGTGAGCACTTCTCTGTGTCCTTAAGTTTCTTGAAATACTCATTTTCAGCGGCACCAGGCTCATCTTTGGATGTCTGGGTAGTTTATGTGGTAGCCCCCTGCCGTTGAACATTGAGGTCACACCCAGGTCTATACATCGCTTCCATTGCATCTCATTATTTGCCTAGGCTAGATTAAGTGGCATTACTGCATCAAAGGGTGTGAGTGTTTTTAAGACTTGGTGTATATGTCTTCTTCTGTACTATATGTTTAGAATATAAACTACTGGTTTATAGTCCACCAACAATTTGAGAATGTTGGTGTCACTCCAATATTATCATGTCACTTTTTAAACTTATCTAAGATGGAAAACATCATTAAAACAATTGTAATATTCATCTCTTTAATTCTTAAATGAAGTTGCATATATTTTACTGGCGATTTGTATGTGTTTTTGGGGATGGCAGTTCATGTTCCTTACCCCTCCTGTTTTTTTTAGGGTATCTGTTTTCTTGTTAATGTATAAGAACTGTTAATAGAAACTACTAAATCTTTTTTTCCATTTTTGGTGGCAATACTTATCTTGGTTTTATCTGGCTTTAAGAATACTGATGTTACATTTTTTTTTAAATATGCATGACCCTTGATCAGCAATTTCTTTTTTTTTTTTTTTTTAAGATTTATTTATTTAGGGCCTCCCTGGTGGCGCAGCAGTTGAGTGCTGCGCTCAACCACTGCGCCACCAGGGAGGCCCCCTGATGTTACATTTTTATAAGGTCTTTTTTTTTTTTTTTTTTTTTTTTTTTTTTTTTTTTTTTTTTTTTTTTTTTTTTTTTTTGCTGATTAGTCTAAGTTCTTCACTAAGAAGGACTTCACTTTTCATTTAAAAAAATTTAGTAAGGCTTCCTTTCCCCCAGTTAGCTATTTAATAACCCACTTGGAATTAGATGTAGTGTGTGATACATTAAAAAGTACACTTTCTAATGAGGTAATGGTTTTTGCATTCCTGGGAATGGCATATTTCCTTTTGTTTTGCTGCGCTTTTGGATTAGATTTGATGGTCTTTACTTCATCTCCAGTCACAATTGATTGGGACCAGTCATCATCCTTTTGAGCTGTCCGCGGTGGGCGCTGGTCCTCAGGGTTCTGCTGGCCCTTTTCACTTTATAGCTGCAGTGTACCTTGGGTGGGGGAATGCTTTTCCTGCTATGTTTAGTTTCTGTTATGCAGCTTGCTCAGTGCAGAGCATATTTTTACTGTTTTGGTCTGAGCTAAATTGTACACTCTCAGTTGACTGTGGCCTGGGTGAATTCTAAAAATGTATTGAGTATTTTAGTGGCTCAATTCACATTCTGTGTGGATGTTTGAAAAGAATTTATGATTACGGTTAAGTGTATAAGATCATATGAGTGTCTAGTAAATGATCTTTCCTTATTTTGGGACCGCTTGGTCTGTCGTTTTCTGAGAGGGAGGTGGTGGGGATTCACTAGTGTCTTCTGGCCACTTCCCCTCCCCCTGCAATAATTGTCCTTTCTATCCTAGGAACATTGCAAACTGGGGTTCTGAATGGATTTCCTTCTTTGCTGAAATGCTCTAGATTGGTTTTGCTCTTCTAGCAAGTGCTAGATGACATGCTTTTTTCCTGTGTCAAGATGAGTTCACCTATGTTGTCATTTCATTTTTCTGTACTCCTTTTCATTTCACCCTGCTTCTATCACTTAAAATTTATCTTACAGCAAAACACCTTAATCCCGTTTTTAATTAAACTGGATCTAAATATATTCTGTCTTGTGTTGCAGATCTAATTTAACCACTTGTGAATTTTCATGGTGGACAGTGCTCTCTTTTCTCTTTATTATTTCTTACTGGGCTGGACTAGATGAGGCAGTGTAAGTGTGTTCCGTCCGGGTAGATATTTCTCTTACCAGCCTGTACTGGTGGTTGCATGCTGCTCTGTGCTCTAGCCAAAGTGTTAGAGAAAGGCATTAGAGGAAAGAAAGTGGTATAACAAGAATTCCACTGTTTCTTCCTTTTATCATAGTACTGTAAATGGGGACCTTATAGACCGAACCCCGTGAATCAGGCAACATAGTTGTAAGGTCAGACCAATTGTATGTCTTCACCTTAAATGTGAGATAGATCAGGACAGATATCCAGTCTGGTTAAAACACAAATGGATAATAAAGCTAGGGGTATTACCCTGGAAAAATGACCCACTTTGGGCCCAAATGTCCTCATACATAATGTGAGAGAATGACTGCCCCTCAGTGTCTCAGTGTCAGCACTGCATGTGAAAGGGAACCTCAGTGAGCCTTTACTGGGCTTACTGACTCCTGTTACACGGGTTTCGCTGTGGGAACCTGGTTTTCTTTTGGCCACGGTGCCCACTAAGTTGGCTTCACCTCAGCAGTCCACAGCGAAGTGAGAGGAGGAAGGGACAGAATTTTCTGCTACCGCTGCTACCCCAATCGGAAGCTGATGAAATGCGCTCGTAGGGAAGCGAAGTGCGGTCTGCACACATTCCGGTTGGCCACCGGTTCGGGTGGGAGCTGGCGAGCGCAAGCTGCTTGCCCATGGGGTTTTTCTCCCCAAAGTGTGCTGTGGAAGCTTCCTACCTTTTGGCCACAGATCTAGAAGAACCATTTTGGAAATAAAAGGAAGGATTCTAATTCACGTGCCAGACCTGTGAAACAGTTCTGCTGAAAAATTTTTCCCTCTGGTTTCTCTCTTTGCTTTTGAGCAGATCCAACTCCGAAACCAGCTGATTCATGAGTTGATGCACCCGGTGCTGAGTGGAGAATTGCAGCCACAGTCCATTTCTGTGGAAGGGAGCGCCCTCTTAACCGGCGCTGCTAACTCACTAGTCGCAGACCACTTACAAAGATGCGGCTATGAGTATTCGCTTTCTGTTTTCTTTCCGGAAAGCGGTTTGGCAAAAGAAAAGGTAAAGTCTTCCCTTTTCTCTTCCTCAGTTTTGTATTAATAGCTTCTTTTTCAGATAATAGCTGAGTGCTCCTGGCTAGCTATGCCCATTTCTTGTCCATCTTTGATTTCACATCGTGTGTTATATAACAGAGGTGCACTAAATGGGCTTGTCTTTTTTATCAATTCCTTGGAATCTCATTTAGTCTTTTGTAAAATTGTGATGTGTAGAATCTCTAAATGCTTTGGAGCTAGATTTAATCTCATGCTCTGTTACCTACTAAAATTCATAACTGCCATTTATGTTGAATGTCTCCTGTGACCTTGGCTTCATGCTAGTCATTGCACATATTACAGGTGTTGCAGGTATTGCAGGTATTACAGATAGCACAGATGAGGAACCAGAGTCTGAAGAGGTAAGGAGATTTGCTCACAGCGGCAGTGCAGGGCAGTAAATCAAGATCGCTAAAGTGCAACTGTTACAGTGGCTTCAGGTGCTTCTCTATAATTACTTAAAAGAAGTGAGGAACAGGTAATCTTTAAAATTTGTAGTTTGCTAATATTAAAACATGTTTTAACTTTGTAAGTGTCCCTCACTATTTGAAAGTTGCACATTCTTATGTGGTATGATTTGGTGGGTTGTTTTTGGGTCTGGGAATGCTCAAAATTTTTTCATGCAAATTGATGGTAACAGTACCCCCAGACCCAAAATTTAAAATACTAGATCATACCAGATTGAACCATCCTACTTTCAGATACGCGGAAACCTCTATTTCTATTGCATGTTGAATAGATTAGTCACACTTCATGATTTTAAAGGCAACTGCAAACTCGGATGGGAAATAGGGAGAGTTCCCATAAGCTCCCTGCGCCCACACGGTCATAGCCTTTCTCACTGTCAGCATTTTCTTATATACGTTTTTACAGTGGTCGAACCCACAGAATATACTATTACCTGCGGCTCATAGCTTACTTAGGGGTCGCCCTTGGTGCTGTATGTTTTTACTCTTTAAATTCAGGTATAGTTGTCCAAAAGTTTCATATCCAGAAGTTTTAAGAAAACAAGAACAGTGTTGGTATTTGAATGAAATCTTTAAATATGCTGTATTTCTTCATTAGTAATCAAATTGTATTTATCAACATTAGCATAATCGTTAAGTTTCAAATTACATTTTACAGTCTTATATGACTAGTAGTTATGACTAGCAGTACTAGTCCAGTTCACACATTTGAAAACTTCTTCTATCACACAGTGCATGGTTCTCTATATTTTCTTGAAAGGAAAACCAGTAGAAAGCACATTATGTCAGTATTCTCAGGGTAGACGTGGTAATAATATATCCTCTAGCAGAAATATATAAATAACCAAATTTTAAAAATATTTTGGGCCCTCAAGTTATAAAGCTTCTATGCAGTGGAAAAATACAAGACAATTAAAAAGATATATTGAATGGGAGAAAATATTTACATAATATATAACTGATAAGAAATGCATAGCCAAGATGCATAAAAACTCATACAATTCAACAGTAAATGGGCAGCAGATAAGAACAGAACAGTTCGCCAGAGAGGACACCCAGAAGGCCAAAGCGCATGAAGAAATTTTCATTGTTGCTTCTAATAAGAGATGCAGATTAAAACCACAATGAGATGCCATCCTGTACCCGTGAGCTTGGCACATATTAAAAAGACCCCCAACAAGTACTGAGGAGGATGCAGGGCAAAAGGGACCCTGTTACACTGTCGGTGGAAATGTGAACTTTAAATTAGTGCAAATCTAGATTTACCTTAAAAAATGAAATCTGGAAATACCGTATGACCCAGCAATCCCATTCCTGGGCATTATCCAAAGAACACATAACCATCAGTGCGAAACCCGTACATTCCACGGTGCTCATAGCAGCGTTACTTACAATAGCTGTGACATGGAGGCAGCTTCAGTGGCCTCTTGACAGGTGATTGGGTCAACACGTTGCGATCTCTCCACACCGTAGAGCACTGTGCAGCCATTAGAAAGGGTGACATGCATCCATTTCCAGCCAAATAGAGGAAACTTGAGAGAACTATGTGTAGCATAGCGAGTCAGAATGATAACAAATACTGGACATTTACGTAGCAGACAATTCAATGACATGAAGCACTTTCAAAACCAGTGGGCCAGTAAACATCTTGAGGGTTCTGAGATGAAGGGGTGGGGAGAGGGAACGGGCCAAGGGAACACAAGGGATGCGGGCAGGGGAAAATCTGTGAGTGGATCTTGTCTCTTGCACAGAGGCTGAGATGACACTCAAGCCAACGCGTTTGAGTTTCAACAGGCAGCCACCGTGGCTGCATGGGAGTGTGTGTAGACCTGTACTCATTGGCTCCCTCTAACCACCTTGGGAGATGAGTGTTACTGTTTTTACAGATGAAAATGAGGCTCGGAGAGGGTGTCAGCCGCGTAGTGTCACAAAGCAGTGGAGCTGAGTGTCCAACCAGGGGCTCTGGCTTTAAAGCCACCATCTCCCCTCCAGAGTGACATGCCTTCTCCCACAACCCTGTCCGCCTGCTGTATGTGAATCATCTGGGCAGGCCTCCTGGGCAGGAGGGTGAGAAAGTATTTTAGGTCCATTTTAGTCATTCATAGTTGCAAAGGCAGGAAACATTTATTTTATTTACATTTTGAAGCAATACTACTTTAAAAAAATGCATAGTAATTGATAAGATCCTGGAATTCACTGCTGTATTCATTGGTTTATTTTTTTATTATTATTTTTTAATATATATTTTTATTGTTATGTCTTTTACATTTTGTATTCCCCTTGGGTAGCCCACCACCAATTCACCCGTGATCCATCTCCATGGTCCCTTGTGTTCTTTTCTATTCCATTTTGTGCGCTTTTCCTTCCCTCCCTCTGCCTCCCCCACCTCCGCTCATTGTCTCTCTCATTGGTTTAAATGTTTGTCATCTGTAAGATGTTAACCACTTGTTTCTTTCGGCATACCACCTGTGATGTGAAGTATGTGGAGATTAATTGCTTGATCAAAAAATAATATTTTATCCATTTGAGCTCAGTGTTGTAATTAACAGTGTAAGAACTCCAATTTTGCATTATTAGCAGTTACAAATCTTATTTAACCTGAAGCATGATCCTTAATTTCATATTCAGAAACATCCTAATTTATCTTGAAACTTGATAGAAAAATAAGTCTACTTAATTAATCCTTTTATTTTTCTAAGGTACTTACTATGCAGGATCTGTTACAACTCATCAAAATCAACCCCACATCCAGTCTCTACAAATCACTGGTAGGATTGTTGACTTATTTAGCCTGCTTTTTTTGTTTGTTAATTGTAACTGACTAGTTGAATAAAGGTAAAATACTTTCTTTTAACAGATTTCAAGATTTGATCAAGAAAACCAAAAAGGTAGGAGCTTTCATCTTTGTAGAGAATAGCAGCTTTTTTTTTTTTAAGATTATTTATGCATACAAACTGGGGTACAGGCCAGAGGCCTGGGGCGGCAAGAGGGTCCACCAGAGACAGAGTGGGGAGCAGAACAGGCAGATCGACAGAAATACACTGCTGAGGGGAGCAGCAGGCGAGGCAGGAGAGGTCTGCTGTGCCTTGTGGCAATCTTCCCGGCCAAGCACTGAACTCGCGTCACCGTCACCGCTGCCGACAGCTCCACAGCGCAGCGCTTAACCACTGCGCCACCAGGGAGGCCCAGAGAATAGTAACATTTTTGTCATGTGTTTTTTTTTCTCTAAAAGTATGAAACTAATCATTTTTAAGAGGAAGAGTAGGGAATTTAATTTGAATTAAGTCATTTCTTTTACCTTGCTTACAGTACTTTATCTTTTAAATAAACTAAACTAAATAGACCAATTCATCCGTTTTGACAAATGTAGTTCCTCCTAAATTTCTGTCTTTTTAATCTCTTACTCAAAGTAGAAAACTGCAGATAGTATCAAAAGCTCTACAAATGGATGGAAAAATACTCTGTAAAGATACCCACTGTTTGAATGTTTCTGCAAAAAAACAAAACTAATAACTTTTGGGCCGAGTATCTTTGTACCTTACCTGTGCTCCTCAAAGCCAGTTTTTGGAGTATTAATACTTGCTTAAAGAATGAAACATCTGTTCAGTAATAAGTGTTATGTATGGTTTTTTTCTTACGTTTATGTAGAACTGATAAATGGCTTTAACTTTGGCCTTGATAATAACCTTTATAGAGTCCACAGCTGCTGTGGCTGCCAGACCATGGGTTAGATTTGACGATGGACTTGGTAGCAACATAAGTTGGTAAATTGCCTTTATCGATAGTCATTACTAAGCTGTGGAGTA
>PVIJ01003501.1:57276-91057 GCA_004024925.1 Scalopus aquaticus
GGAGGGAAGCAGCAGGAGGATGGCTGGGTGATGCACAGGGCGTGTCTTAGGGTGGTGAAAGTATTCTGTGTGTTACCGTAATGCTAGGGTACGTGGCACTAGACTTTTGCAGAATGTCTGTAGACCTCGAGTTCGCTCTTTGTGCTGTAATATATGCAACTCCGGGAGGTCAGGGCACCCCAGGATGGAATGAAGACGCTGACCGAACAGTCTAATCACTGAAGGAGATGGGGTAAAAGCCCTGAACTAACTTTAGGAGTGGGCTATGAGAGCAAGGGTGAAAGGAACTTGTGCTTAGGTAGGGGAGGCGCTCCAGGGAGTGGAAAGTGCTTTCAAACAAAGGGCAAGAGCAGGAAATACATAGGTGGAGGACACATCTCTCAGGGTGATCTACTGCAGGATCATGAAGAAGATTCTGCAAAATGTTTACCTTTCCACGGAGGGAGATGGGATGGGGCTTGGCATAAACAGTAGCAGGAAGGTGTGAAGAGAGAGCAGCCTGGCTGGAAAGGATGGGAGGACATAGGTGCAGAAGACAAAGAATTGCCAGAAGATAAATATGAGAGAATTTATAGCTACACTAGGGTTCAAAACAATTTTTTAAAAAGTTAATTTAAAAATCTTCACAAAAGTCCCTTCATCAGCTGATGCAGGAGTGTCAGGGTCATTTCAACTCCGTTTTAAGAGACAACAAACTTCTAATAAAGTTGATCTGGTTAAAAGGATATTCCAAACAGTGAGAAGGTGTAAAGTAGAAGAAAAGTAGAAACGCCTGCCTGTGTTCCTCTCAGCTCACGCTCTGTTCCTGGCACACTAGTGGCTTCTTGTTTGTCCCACGACAACGGCGTTGACGAGCAGGAAAGTCTGCATCTAGGTTAGGGTGCCCGCGGAAGTGGCGTCATGGGCCGTGTTCCACCGTTTTGCCCTGTACTTTGTGTCTCTGTTATATTTGCATTTTATGATTTTGTTCAGGTTTATTTGATCATTAGACATTGTTTCCTGTAAACTTTGTTCATGCCTTGCCCCATTTTTCTGTTTTCTTACTGATTGTAAGTATTCTTTGACTCTCCATCTCCATATTGTTGCAAATGTCTCTTTCCAGAGTACTATTTATCTTCTGATTTTATTTCATGCCGTGTATTTAAAACTTTTGTATTGTGGATTGATAGATATTTCTCCTTGCTGCCTTTACATTTTGTATCATACCAGGAAAGGCCTTTTCTCAGAAACTAATCTTGAAAGATCTATAATGTAAAAAAGGAAGATACTGTTATAGATTGTATGAAGAGTAATTGAGCAGTGGTTGAAGAAAGACAGTTGGGAACCTAAAGACACATTGTGATTTTCAGGTTTTCTCATGCAATTTTTAAAAGAATTGGCAGAGTATCACCAGACTAAAGCGAGCTGTGATGTGGAAACTCAGACGATGCCCCCTGCCGGTGCAGACTCTCTTGGTAATGCTGGCTTCTTCGTAATCTCAGCCCCCCTGCTTTCTCTGTGAGTGAAGGAAATGCCTGGATGCGTCCTCTTGCTGTCGTCCATGCTCGTGAAAGGAAGATGTGTGGCCTGCAGGTGGCAGGAGCGCGCCATTCTTCTGGAATCCTTGCTAGAAGAGACGCGGCTGGTGCTGCTCCCTCCTGCTCTGGAGCCCCAGGGCCACACTTTCCAGATCACTTGGGGACCCCACAGCTCCCCATTCTTCCTTGGGTGTTGGGTGGAACCTCTCTTAACTGCAGGATTCTTCCCTGTGTCTCATCTGAACACATTTATCTACCCTCATTCCCTGTGTTGTTTTTTCCAGCTGAGAAGTTCCAGCGTATCGACGATCACTTTGCAGATAGTTTCCCGCAGCATCCCAAGTTAGAATCTTTAGAGTCGAAGTTAAATGAGTATAAAAAAGAAATAGAAAAGCAGCTTCGGGCAGAAATGGTTCATAAGGTAAGCTTTGCCTTGTTGCTGTTAATAAGCGTGATATCGTGCCTATAAACTATCTTAAGCACATGGGAAAATAGCTAGACTCTTCATTGGTGAATGTGATACTGCATTGTTATTCATGTTTTCTTCTCAGCTGGTGTCATTTATGCCTTTTGAATGACTCCTACTTGTACCGTGAATGAAGTGACACAAAAGATGAATTAAACTAAATATATTTAGAAAGCATTAATATTAAACCTAACCATGGAGAGAGTTACTGTTTCTCTCGGATAATTATTGGTATTTTCAATTATTTGTGATCAATTGGCAGTTGGCGTATTTTAAAGAAACTGAGCTAGGCAAAGTTAAAATGGAAGAGAAAAGAAAATGTGAGAAGGAATTAGCTGAGTTGCGGAACGAATTTGAAAGAGCTTGTCAAGCAAAATCCGAAGCCCTCATCTCTCGGGAAAAGATGTCCCTTGAGAGAATTCAAAAGCACCAGGAGGTAATATTTTAAAATCCTTTAATGGGGGGCTTTTTCCTGTAGATGTTCGCGGACTGGCTCGGGCCAGGAGCAAGACGGTCTAGGGAATCGGGCCCTAGGGAGGTGGTAGGGACTGGCTGGGCGAGGGGCACACGCGGAAGGCTCGGCCTTGAAAAGGACACAGGCGTCCTTCCGAGACTGCTGCAAGGAAAGAACTGTGACGTGACTGTGCTCGCTTGGCTCGCGAGACGCTCTCACGCACGAGCTCTGGAGCAGCTGTGAGGCCCAGGCAGTAGCTGCGAGGGGCGGATCGGCTGTGTGGAGTGGGGCTTGGGGCGAGGGAAGGGCAGCAGACTGGGATGGTGGAGCTGTGTGGCACGCGCAGCAGAGACGGGTGGCCTGGGGTTGCCGTGGCCCCGTCTGGCGCTTGGCGGTCTTTCCGTCCGGCGCTCGGGAGGACTTGGAAGGGCGGCCGGGGCAGAGAGAGATGCTGGGAAGTAGGGCTCTCTAGAGCTGAATTTACTCGACTGGAGAGAAGCAGCCCGTTGAGTTAGCGACACAGTTGGGGCCGGGTGGTGAAGGGAAGCCCAGGGGAGGGTGGGTGGCTGTTGGCCCAGAGGGGCCGGGAGGCAGCGGCCGTCTTGGAGACGTCACGGCCAGGTCTGGGGATGCCATCAGGTGGGAGAGTAAGGATGGACCCACGAGGACAGAGTTGCAGGTTGAGGGCTCGGGTGAAGACGGAAGCCATGGGCGGCGTGCTTGGAGGGAGTGCTGGGGCAGAGGAGCGCGAGGAAGGTGACCGGCGCCCGGAGGCGCACAGGGTGCACGTCACGGGGACGGGGGGCAGAGCACATGCTTCTTTAGGAAGAACAGGTCTCTTCCTCAGACTCGGTTTGGGGCGGTTTCCACTGCCCACCCAGGCGGCAGGGGGTGGTGAAAGTGGGACCCCAGAGTCCGCCCTCGCCGGGATTCTTAGTGCGGCCTAGGTACTTCTGCCGCTGCCCCCCCACGACTTAGGATAGCGTTTCTGGGACTTGGACCTGTTTTAGCTACAAGAACAGATGCTGGCAGCACGGGCCTCAGATGAGTAGATGGTGTTTAGATTAGCAGCTTCATCTTCAGGTCAATGAGTCTGCAGATCCGAACCCCCATTTAGCTTACTGGTGTTCTCTGAAAGCTGCGGAGACGGTGGCCACCCTCCTGAAAAGCCCTGGGCCTTCGTCCCCGGACACTCTTCCCTGGGCTCCGTCTCCCAGCGAAGCCTTCCCTGGGGCCCGCCGACCGACTCACGCAGGCGCCTTCCTGCCGTGGAGGCTTCTGCATGCCGGTCATGAACTCTTTGCTCGGCGTGTGACTGCCTCTCTCGCTGAACTGTGAGACTCAGTCTCTTTGTATGTCCAGCTCCTGGTGTGCGGCTGGCACCTGGCAGGTCTTCAGCACATCTCAGATGGAGATGTGGCGCCTTTGCTCGCTTGCTGCCCCCGAGTCAGGGTGACCTATGACCTGAGACTTTCAGACAACAACAAAACTGGGAGTTCTGTTCTTTTGAAGTTGTACTGCTGAAAGCAGTTTTATTTTTTTCTCTTGGCTGAAGAAGTTGTCGAAATTTTAGGTGTCTGAGAGATGTTAAGTGTAATGATTAGACAAGGGATGCTAAGAATATGGGTAATGTAGTTTTACAGACATGGGGGGAGTACATTTTTTGTGACTGGAATAGGCAAAATATACTGCAGATCGGAGCCTCTTGAATATGAAATTATTATTCTGAATGTCTGTACTTTGTTTTCTGGAACTGAGCAGGCAGTGTATGAGTTCAAATCTGCTTGATTTTCTTTAGCTTGCTTGCTAAAAATCAATGTTTTCCTACACAGACTGAAACAAAAGAAATTTACGCTCAAAGGCAGCTTCTACTAAAAGATATAGATGTGCTAAGAGGCAGAGAAGCAGACCTGAAGCAAAGAATTGACGCTTTTGAATTGTAAGTAACACATGTGAATTCTGGGTTTTCAGAGTGGCTGAAATTCCAGAGTTACTAGATACGTCTTAGTATTTTCATGTTGACTGCCATGTTGAGTTCTTGCTCGTCAAGGTGCTACCACCTAGCTTTAAAAGGCACAGGGTGACAAACAGTAATTAGCTTCGCACTATTAGACATTAGGACGAAAAGCCAGAACCATGGTCAGGCTGCAGTAAGACCTGGCAGATCAGTGGGGAGCGGCTCAGCGTCTCAGCAGGCCCGTGCTTGGTGTTGCTGCGCAGTCTTCCAGACGAGACAGCTTCGTGTGCAGTCGCGGAGCCTCAGTGGCCGGCGGCCGCCTCGCCCTGCTCGCAGTGAGTGCGGGAGCAAGTGCGGCCGCTGCTGCCTGGTGCTGGGTGAAGGCGCTCTCATGCTGTGTGTAAGGGTTACTTTTTCTTGAAGTGCTCTTGATGTTCTCCCCTTCAGATCTTACCTGGGTTCAGTAGTGAGCTCCCCAGCCTGTGTTTGTGAACTGAGTCTTTGCCATTTGGGATCTGCTGTGAATGGATACTTCCAGATACCTTAGGACTCTCACTTCATTAAAGAACTAGTTTCCCTCTTCTTTAATGTTTTCCCATTTATGTGGACTCGATACATTCGATTTGTCTGCCCTGCTCTCTGGGCAATACTGAAAAGGTAAATCAACTGTGAGAGAGAAAAGAAAAAGCCAGATTTGGGCAGAGGTAATTCACTTCTTTCCACTTTTCCTATTCCTCTTCCTTCTGGGCATCCAAGCTGAATAGACGCTCCCTTGTTTCACTGATTAGCCAGCAGAGGGGGCTAACACATTGGGCCTTTACCCTTTGCTGGGTACTGGTCAGCAGCACTTCTCCGTTGTGGCCTGGCCTAATTACCTGTGATTCCACTTCCTGGCTCGGGATAGGGTTTTGTGATTGATTTAAGACCTTGCTGTGAAGGCCATTCCATTCTTCGGTATTTGGAAATTCGGGTTTTTTTTTCTATCTTTTGCTCTATCTCTGTGCTCACTTCAACATTCAGCAGAGTATTTTACTCTCTGTGGGCTAATCAGTTTCATCCCACATGTACAAACAGTATTCTAGAAGTAACAAGCACTTAAGTTCACCAACTTAAATTTGGTCTGTAGCTTTGTAACTAATGCATTATTCTTTTTTCCCTGAGTGATGGCGGCCGTCTCTCAGCTGTAGCACTTTCACATGGCATCTTTCTCGAGAGCAAGCGCACTTTGGCCTTGACACTTTCACATCCCCCCAGCCAGGCACTACCGTCTAGCTCCATCTGCTCGTTCAGATTCAGCATAATTAGTTCAGTTTGTAAAGTGGATGGAGGACTGCTGGCTCTCCAAGGCTCTTTCCATTACTTTCCAGCAGTGACAGGCACATAGCTGTTTTAGCCTGTGCAGCTAAGAACATACCATTTCCCCCCCTCAATTCATGACTTCAGATGTTGTAGTTTTCTTCTTTGCTGTGTGTGTGTCTGTGCGCGCGCGCACGTGTATTTGCTAATTCCAGATCCCAGAGAATGCAGGAAGAAAAAAACAAGAGCGTGAACGACGCACTCAAGAGACGGGAACTGAATATCAAGAGCCTTGAGGAGTCCTATGACCAAAAGCTCAAAAATGAACTTCTAAGGTAATTGAATTCTGAAAGCAATGATGTCATTGAATTAAGTTAATGGAAATGTGGCGACACTGATGAAATAGATAAGACTAACACTTTATGGTAAAACTTAGTGTTAAAAAAAACATATTTTCATTGACACCCTGGCCTTTTCCATGAGTGTTTGAAATATGATTTAAAAGAAACAAAATAAAAAATAGCACCCTCTGTTTATTCTTACTGGAAATGTCTCTAACCTTGTTGACGGCCTGTGATTTGCTTTAGTTTTTAGGGCCTCTTGTGACTTGCTCAGCTTGCATAGCTGACCAGCTGTAAGACTGGAATTATCACTTTATACATTCTCCATTCCTCTGGCCCACTCATATGCTGCTAAGATGGGGACAGCTAGTAATTTATAAACTAGACTGCCGAGTGCATGGTGAAGACATGATTCATTGGCCTCTCTTCATTGCCTTGCTCATAATTTATCATTGATATTCATTACGTAGTAGCTGGAAAGATTTCTTGAGGTTGTTCTTTAAAAGAATTTTTTTTCCGTGTATCATTTTTAAAATGATGTATTTGTATCTACTGATTGCACGTCAGCTCCTCTAAGGTACTAGCAAACATTGAAGTATCCATTAAATTTGAGGGGTAAATGGATAGCGTGGGTGTTCACGTTAACAAACCGTGGGGAACCCGCGAGCTGTTTGGGGTCAGCTATCTGGCTTTGGGTATGTGACTTGCAGGTTTGGGAGTTACGAGGATACTTGCCCCAGCAACGCGGCTCTTTCCTTTCCCCCATGTCTGAGCCAGAAGCCAGTTAGTAACAACTGGTGCAGGGGAGTAAACCCCATGAAAATGTGCCTTTTGGTGTCTAATCCCAAATAATGCAGCTGGCATTGGCCCTCACTACAGTGCTCAGCCCCTGAGGGCAGAAGTTCTTTTATGTTTGTTTGTTTTAATTTTATTTTTGCATAGAAGAACTGGGGTGTAGGCCAGAGTTGTGCAGGGAAGGTAAGAGGATTCACCAGGGACAGAGTGGGGAGCAGAACAGGCGGCTCTACTAAAGTACTGCTGAGGGGAGCAGCGGGGAGACAGGAGAGGTCTGCTGCGCTATGTGGGTCAGCTCCCTGGCCAGAATTGAATGCAGGCTGTAGTGGTGATAGTCCTGAGACTCACCCCTAAGCCACCAGCGATGCCCCAGAAGTTCTTATCCTGGTTGGGGGTGGGGAGTCTTCACTGGTAGAATCGAAGTGACCAGCTGTTATTTGGAACTTTGTTGTGTACAGTGTAAATTTAACTCAGTGGTCTCTGCTGACATAAAGAGATACAACTGAGAAATCAGTGCTGTCGGCAGCCTCACAGTAAGGCCCTTCAGGTTCTCTGATTGAGATTTGGAACCCAGTTGATAGGATCGCAGCAGGGTTTTGTCAGACCTGTTAACATTCAGCTTCGGTCCCTGGCCCTCCTGCTCAGCCAGCCTGAAGTTGAGGCGTTGTCGTGGTCAGTGCCCTTTGGTGCCCTGCTGTGCAGACAGTGACAAGGAACTCATTTTCAGTCATTCTGATTCTCAGGTATCAGCTGGAGCTGAAGGAGGACTACATCAACAGAACTAACAGTCTGATTGAAAATGAAAGGAAGAATAAAGGTGACTCTCGGGGAGGGGAGGACTGTACCTTTCAGTCCTGACACAGGCTATAAACTTGCTGAATGGGGTCTGCTCTGTTTTCTAAAAAAGGTATAACACACCTAACCTCATTGTTTATACAAAATTACTGGTTTTGTTCTTAATTTTACAAGTCTTTCACTACGTTTTTGCAAACCTATATGCTTAACCTTTTGTTTATTCACAAAGATCAGTGATTTTATCAGCAGGATTTTATCCACCTTTATTTCAGTGTATTTTGACAAATTAACCCGTGACTGTCAGGAGGGCAGCAGCAACTTAGCTGCCGTCGGTACAATTACTCTTACCCGAGAGAAACTTCAGTTTTGACTTGTGGAAAGTTATATTTTCACTTCTCTCCCCACTCTGTGACCTAGTTTCTTCTCTTCTAATATAGTTTTGTTTCAGGATATTTTCACTTGACCTGTAACCTCCTGAGCTTTCACACGCATTAGCTCGAGCTGAGGAAAGCGGGAGAAATTTCCCACTGGGAGTGTTTCACTCCCACTGGGAGTGTTTCACTCCCACTGGGAGTGTTTCACATTTCAGTATGTTCTAGGACCTTTACTTGTGTCAAGAAGTTCCACTTCCAGTGGAAATTTCAGGTGGATCCCTGGGAGTAAGCCAGGCCTGGCTTCTTGATACTGACCAGCCAGGTCACGCAGCGTGTGGCTCTTCCTTTTGTGACTGCCTTGCAGAGGCTAGAAGTTCTTAGGAATTAGTGCCTTCATGTCTTCAGCAAATTATTTTTAGCTATATCTCCATAGACATGGTAGGTGACGTGAAAGCGACAGTTACTACAAAATCCTAATGGACCAGTCTCTGTCCTTAAGGAAATTCAGATCTGCCTGCGTGAGGGCCCTTCTCCCTGAGCAGATGGGGGACTGGTGAAAGTGTAGTAGGAAGACATTTACGCTGAGGTAGCAGTTACAACGAACTTCTCACCACCTGTTGGGTAACAGGGCTTATTTCTTACTTGCCCACTGATATGCTGACCCCAACATCTGCTATTTTAGATTATGAAATAATGGTCACTAGGTCTGGTATACTGGCCATCGTTTTTGGTTGGGGTTTTTTTTGTTTGTTTGTTTTTTTTTTGGGCCATAAATGATTAAATGACTTTTGTATTCACTAGAAGAACATGATGAATTGATTGGCTCTTTCAGAAAAAGCTACGTATTTGCAAGAGGAGCTCGCTGCTGTTAATTCAAAAAAGGAGGAATTCAATTTATCTGTAAATCGTGTGAAGGAACTTGAGGTAATTGTTAAGCCTGGTTCTGGGGTTTTCTTTGAAGAAAATGTAAAACTATATGAAATTTTAGTTTTAGCTGTATATACACATCTGAAATCATCCTCTTGATATGTTTGGGCTGTTTATTATGTGACTAAGAAGGTAATGGTTGGATTTAAGTTGCCTCAGTAGTTCATCTCAATCTGGGTCTCCTAGGATGGCACAGAAAGTGCATGTTCTTGGGGACCTGGAGTCCTGCTTGAATCCTGCCCTCCACCTTTACTACTTGCATATCTTTGGGCACGTTCTGTGACCCTCAGATTCCTTCACCATGAACTTCGAGGTATCGCCCATATCCTGTGGCGGTTGAGGGATCTGACTGAGTGAACTGGCTGGTGTGTTTCTACCTCAGCCCCTTCTCCCTTCCCATCAGCAGCGGGTAAAAATTCCTGTCATACGTTACATTGGGATCTTCTGATTAAAACAAAAAGATGTTTTTCACGGGCCACCATTACTTTCTTTTCCTTGGTGTGCTTGCTATTTGAAGGACAGAGCTGGAACTTTAGATACTCAAAATATATTTTGTACATAAAATGTATTTTTGCAACTCTGTGACTGATTTGACAACTCTGTAGACTCCTGTATCCAAACCTGAGTTACACTAAGAAGAGGTAAGCACTCACACCTACCTTGGCTTTTCATATTGGAAAAAAAAGATACTACTGTGATCTGGAACATGGGGTGATAATCTGAACCAGAAGCCCTTGCTTCGGAGGGCAGGATTCTGCTTCCCCTGCCCTGACGCTCGGGCAGGAGGTGGCCTGCACTGCCGCGGTTAGCGTCTTGTCGCGGGCCCAGACTTCTGTCGGGTGACCTGAAGTGAATTGTGGCACTCAGCTGCCAGCAGCTTGCCAGCTTCTACTTAAGCAGTGCCCTGACGTCATTCAAATACAAGTTTTCCTCTTTCACTTCCAGCTTGAGGTAGAGTCTGTCAAAGGCAAGTTCATGGCTCTAATGAAGCAAAACCACCTGCTGAATGAAAAGGTTAAAGAGATGAGTGACTATTCATCCCTGAAAGAAGGGAAACTGGAGCTTCAGGCACAAAATAAATTACTAAAGCAACAATTGGAAGAGAGTCGAAATGAAAACTTGCATCTCCTAAACCGTTAAGTCTTTTTCTTTTCCTCATTTGCATGTTTTTGTAATTTGTATTAGGTCTGTATATGAATTTGTACCTGTACGGAAAGCTTCAGTTGAGAAGATTTTCTCACATTCAGATTCTCAGCGTCTCATTGTTGTATAAACTGTGCAGATTTGCCTGTCGGATGCCAGACTTCCCTCACCCTCTGGCTGCTGGTGGGTTTCGGCCTTTGGGGGCCCCCACCAGCAGATGGAGAGATTAGCGTGAGGTCGAGGTGGTGGTGGTTTCCTCACAGTGGACCCAGCCGGCCTACGCTGGAGCTCTCCGTTTCTTGGACTCATGCCCTCCCCGGCCCTCTGAGCCAACAGTGCCACGCATGGCCCTGACACCAGTCCAGGGTGCCACAACAGGCCGCAGCTCCCCCCGCGCCACTGGCCCATTATTAAAGGCTCCTCCAGTGACCCGACTTGGACACCCTCTGCTTCCGGCCTGGCCCCAAGGGCCCCGCTGACTCACTCGAAGTCTTCCCGACCCTTGGGCCGCCCCACGGGTTTTGACGGAGGGCGGGCTCCTTCTGTGCCTCCCCGCGTGCTCGGGGAGGTGGGCGTTCAGGTGGGCACGAGGATCTGGAAGAGCGCTTTCCCTCGGAATAGGGCTCCGAAGAGCAGCCAAGTTTCATTTAGTGCAGTCAGTTTTTTTGTTCAGTAATTTGTGAATCAGGATTGCTATTAAGCCATTTAATAAGCTTAATAATGGTGTGCCTATAAAGAAAAGAAGGAATAGTAGGAAACCTCTTCAGATGCCTTTGTTCAATGAAATGAGAGAACTTCTGTTTGGTATTGAGCAGGCATTTCTTTTTTTTAATAGGCATATCTAAGCCATCTCCTGAACTGCTGGTGTTTCAGAAAGAATTAAGGAAAGCAGAAAATGCTATAGCTTATGAGCATAAGGAGTTTGAAACCCACAAGCAAGCTCTGCAAAAACAGCTGCAGAATGAAGTGAGTATGGCCTGGAGTGAGGCGCTCCCTGGGGCGTGAGACGGTTCATGTTGTAGGCGTACGAACCTGGTAGACGGCACGCCAGTTTTATCCTGACATCAGCTACATGAAGCACGTCCTTCCTCATCTGAGAATGAAAGCCAAAGGAGAGCAAAGGCTCCGGGACACGGGAATGTCAAGTGCTGCTAGTGGCCGCTCTGAGGGTCTCTGGAGCCTCCCCCTGCCGCAGGCCCCGGAGAAGCTCTTCTTGGAGATGAGCAAAAAAGGAGGTGGAAATTCTGTTTTGTGTCTGCTAGACACTGGGTGCTGGGTGTGAAGCATCTCAGAATTAGCAAAACAGGAAGAGTAAACCCGTGAAAGAACCATTTTTGATGAAGTGAGCTGCGGTTGGTTTCATTCTGATTGCGCTCTCTGACCTCTGCAGATCGAGAATTCCGTACAGCTGAAGGCCCAGATGCTAGAATATGAGGCTTCGGTAAAGAGGTTGACGATGCAAGTGGCTGATTTAAAATTGCAGCTGAGACAAACGCAGACAGGTAAGCGACATTTATTAACATAATGTGTGTGTGGAGCTGCTCAGGTTTGTGGAAGTTAATGTTCCTCACTGAATGTTCAGTAATTCTCATTTGGGGGGAAGCCGTAGAAACCCGTGTCCTCTTAGAAGCAGAACTCCGCGTCTGTGTCAGTAATACCGGCCAAGCCATCAGCTGTGTGACTCGCTTTCACAGACACCCCTTAGCTTGGGCGGGCCCCAAACTCCAAGTAAGGAAGGCGTGGTGGTGACGCAGGACTGACTGGGCCGAGACTGTCCTATGTCATCTTGATAATAAAACCAGCGGATTATTCGGTGGTTTTCCATCTTCCTAGACAGGTGTGCAGATACATGGGTGAAAGGGGTGGCCTGAGCAAGGAGAGCCTTGCTGCTGGAGTCAGGAAACTGCATTTGTATTTGGGCCCCGTGCGGAGGTTAGCTGTTAGCCTGGGCCATTCCTCTCACGCCCTTGGGTCTCAGTGTCCTCCTGTGAGGTGGGGATAATAACACCTGCCGTGCCACGGTGAATGGCCCGGGACACACACAACACCCGGCAGCGGTCACTGCTGCGGCCTCGCTGCACGTCTCCACTGCGGAGGCGTGTGGCCACCGCCGTGAGCTGTGTTGCGCCTCGGAGGCCACTTCTGTGCGTCACCCCTCCTCCCCCTCAGTCTCTCATTCCCATCTCTCCGTGGCTTTTCACGCTGCTCTGCCTACTCTCTCCTGACCTTCGTTTTCACACGACAGTTCTGTTGGTCAAACTCCCACAACTGAAATCGTAGAGGTCTCTTGTGATGAAAAATAGTTTGAGGATGGGACCTTTTTGAGCACATGCATTGCCCGTTGCAAGCCTCTCTCGGAAGGTCGCGGCGGCGGCGCCGCAGGAGAGCAGCTCGTGTGTGGCCTGACTGGGCGTTAGGCACTCCCAGCAGCTCTGCACCTTGCAGCCTGTGTGACCCGGCCTCATAGGCCTCAGTCGCCCTCTGTGAAAGGGGAACAGCGAGCTCTGAGCCCACAGCGTTGTTGTGACCGTCCCTCTCGTCCCCTTGTCGAGACGCAGGCGGGTGCTGCAAGCCTGGGGTGCTGGGACACCATCTGCGGGGCAGCGGGGTGTCTGACTCCCCATGCTGGGTGGAACAGCTGAAGGTTATTAATGGGTTTATAGCAGTTCATGACAAGCTTTTAACCAGATGAGTTCAGGTCTGGGTAGGCTTTGCCACCAGGTAAATTATGAATACATGTTCAGTTCTCAGAGCTTTTTGCTCTTCGAGACTGTCCATAACGGGCGAGAGCGAAGAGCAGTCTGTGGTGGGAAGGCAGGCCTCTGGCGCCGGAGCCAGAACGTAGACGCTCTCGATAAATGGCAATTGCTGCCACTACTGTGACTTCAGAAACGGCTTAGTGTGCAAGGTTACTGTTTCATGTAGGAAGTAGCAAGTACGTATCCGCCTCGCCCCTCTTCCTGACACTCTGCCTTGGTGACCCCCAGCCCTGGAGAACGAAGTCTACCGCAACTCCCAGCAGCCCCTCCTGGATCGCCCTGTCAGTGCGCTCACGAGTCGCAAGGTGGTGCCTCAAGAACACGATGTAAGTGGAGATTTCTTGAACAGTTCTCTGGAACAGGAAAAACTGCTGGTGAATGCAGTCTCACCAAGGAGTCTGAGTTACCCAAATGCCAACACGGAGGGCAGTTCCCCTGATTCGGACCTGGAGTTTGTCGCCAGCACCAAGGCTAAGATGAAAGAGCTCGACCAGGAGGCCGAGCGGTTGGGGAAAGCTTTCCAAAGCTACCGCCGGAGGCTCAGTCGGCCCAGCAGCAGCGCGGCAGCGGCCAGCAGCCCGTCACCCCTGCAGCTGCTAAGAACGCTCAAGAACATCGCTGCAGGTGCTCCCGAAAGACGCGCTTTTGCAGAGGACACGGTGGTCTCTGAGCTGCCTCCAGAGGGCACGGAGGGCGTGCTTGGGGAGGACAAGAGCGAGGCGTCCGAAGCGCTGAGGGGGAGCGTGAACTCACAGCCCCGGAGCGCCGCCTCCCGACGCCTCTCCTCCACTCCCCTCCCAAAGGCAAAGAGGAGCCTTGATGGCGACGTGTACCTGGAAGGTAAGCTGCGGCGGATACCCGGGCCAGGGGTGGATCTGGTCCTCAGTGGGCTCTGGCATGAGTCCGTGCTGCCCCTGGACAACAGGAAGTGGTGGGCCAGGTCTGGGCAGTCCTGGCCCCTGCATCGTCTCTCGGGGTGGTGGGGAGGGAGGCGCTGGGGTGGTGTCGACTTCCAGCATTTGGCCGGGCACGCAGAGGCGTGTGCGGAGAGCCACGTGGCTTTTCCTTACTGCTGACGGCTTTCATGGATTTTAGTGCTGTCACAGCGCTTTCACTAGGTGCTTGAACTGTTCAGTTTGTGGGTCTTTTATCCATCCCCTCAGCTGTTTGTAAGGATAATAGAATTTACCTTTGGAGTGACAACGCTTTAGCAGCATGTTGCTATGGGCTGCATGCCATCGCTGATGTTCTCGCCCTGGTTCCTGTGCCCTTCAGCTCTGGTGCGCTCCCCCGCTGCCTCCCCCACCCCTGGCCCTGGCAGCACGTCCCCGCCGTCACTGACCGAGTCTCGGCACAGCCCCTCCATCCGCCTGCTGCCCAGCGCGATGGAGCCGAAGGCCAGGTAAACGCTGAGCACTGCTCGGCCGCGCTGCGCCTTGTTCGCTGTGTGGGCCATGCCTGTTTGGTGTTCTCGGGCACGTTGAGGACCAGGTGCAGTAAAGGGTTCGCAGTCAGCTTGGAGGATTGTGTGGGGTCTTTGAGAATCATCTGAATTACGTGGGGAAAGAAGATTCCCTCCAGCAAATAAGTAATTCCTACGTTTGCTGAACTTGATACATAGAAATAGGCACTACGGCATCAATAAGCATCTTTATAGTTCATGAGTAGATTGGTTTACAAAGAGAAAACACACTGTGCAAAGGCTATAAAAGCAAGTAAATTTCAGTTTAAACTTGATGTCAGTGAAAAGTCACTTAAATATATTTTGGAATTTAAATGAAACAAATAAGTGACAATCTACTTGTCATTAAAACGAATTTTAAAGTGGCGGAGGGATTCCGAGTGTGGTTGCCAAAGCAGGGTGGGTGGATGTGTCTAGAAGCTCCCCGCTCGGTCTCCCGGGCCCAGATTCCGGTCACGCATGCGGCCTGGGCTCCGTTCCGGGGTTGGAGCCTGGGTGTCTACAAGGTGCTTCCGGCTGCTGGGGAGACGTGAGAATGCCCACCTGTGCCCCTCATGCTCTGAGGGGGAGAAATTCTGTGGCTGGTCCGCCCTCCCGGGGCAGAGGCAAGAGGAAAGCAGGCGTGCGGCGCCGAGTGGGCACTAACCCCAGGGCCTGGTGTGCTGCCGGGAGCGGAACTTGTTTTGTTTGAAGATGTTTTGTGGGTCTTGGAAATAAACTCCCAGGCCCAGCTGTGGGAGCACAGCGTTACTCTTTGCTAAGGAGAGTAGGGCCGCTCAGCACAGTGTGGTTAGCGGGAGCAGTGGCTGGGGGCTCACCTCCCTGTAGCCAGACCTGGGGAGGTGCGTACCGGTGGCATGACGGAGCTCTTTTTTCCTGAGCCGAAGAGGAATTAATTTTCTGAAGCACTTTTTCGAGTCATCACCCTATGCTCTTGTGTTTCACTTTATTCTTTTTTTTTATTGAGGTAATATTGGTTCACATTACTGAGAGTTTAACTATATTACCTTCACATTCATAAATTTTATTCTTCTGTTCCAGTCTTTATCAAAGACAAACCGAACTTCAAGACAAAAGTGAATTTTCAAATCCAGACAAGTCATCTTTTAAGGACAATGAGGAATTTGAATTGTCTGTTGACTGTAAGTTCAAATATAAGTACTGATTTGTATAGTTGCTAATGTGGGAAGCTTAGTTTTCATGAAACAGCCATTATTAGGAAAAGCAAAGCGTTATGAATTGGGACATTTGTATCTCGTGATATCTTGCCTTATTTTTATATCATAAAGATTTTCAGAGGTGTGTCTGAATTTCTGTTTAACAAATTTCAGGATAAGGAATCATTTGAAAGTCGCAGCTAAGCTCCTAGTGATTCCTTAACTTCATTTGCCAAGTTTGGGATTGCCTCAAATTTAACATGAGGTTTTTCATTTTTCTTCCCTTTTTATGGACTACCAAGATGGTAAGCTTTCTGTTAAGTTCTGTTGATTCTGCCGACTGTATCAGGTGCAGAAGACCCATTCTTGCTGGGAGAATGGGAGTGGGGGACCCCCAGCTGAGTCTAGGAGCTGGTCCCCAGGCTCCCGGCTCCAGCTGTCACCTTGGAGCCACTTAGGTGTGAAGTGGGGTGGGGAGTGCATCCAATCTCCTTCCAGCTGGAGAAGTCTTGATATTTGTATTTAGCCAGCTTTAGCCTGGTGATCGTCATCACCAGGTCTGAAAGTACGATCTTCTGAACAGTTAAATGAGAGACTTTGTAAAGTCTTAGTAACTGACTTGAGCTCACTGATATTTAAGTAGAAATCAAATGATTATCACCAGCCAGGTGAATTCTTCTGTCACTGAATTTTTCCTATTGGGTAATGAATCTAATTTTGTAAACCTGATTCTTTGAAGTGTAGGAACATTCTGTCAAGTGCAAGGCCATATCTGCAGGCAGCTACGTTGTTTGCTGTGGGGAAGGGCTGGCCTGCTTGCCCTGGCTGGAGCTTAACCGTCCCGCACACGGGAGCACGCCTCTGTAGCTGCTGGGCTTAGGGACTCGCGGGCCTCTGCTTGTTCCTCGTGCAGATGCAGGGAGCGTGCCGAGGCAGTTTGAGGTGGATAGGCTCCATCCCGCTGGGGACATGCCTCCCGTGGATGCCGCCCCTGTCGCAGCTGCCGCTGCCACCGCCGCCACGCCTGCCTCCTGTCACTACGCAAGTAAGTTTGTCCTTAATAAATAGCATGGCCAGCGACTGAACGCCAGTTTGTGTGTGCTCTGTACATCATTTCGTGGTCACTGACGCACTTACTGTAAGCGTAGATTATTTGAAGGCTTGGTTGGGGTGTTGTCTTTGCTAAAGACACTTCTGAAGTAACACTCGATTTGAACATGTAAAGACAGTGCTGAGGGAAAAACTCTGAAGGAAAGGTTTGTCATTTTGTTTTCCTGTAGCATTTGCTTTAAAGGGTGTTTCTTTAGTTGCCTGGAGTTTGACAGAATAGTGACCTTTTGCTCAAGATTCTTCTGTAAAAGCCACTCCAGAGAACCTAAGCATCTTGAGAGATCATGGTGGAAAACAGAAATGACAGTGATACCCACTGGACAACTTTAACATGTTGCGACAGTGTACTCTTCTTTTGCTGTCTCTGCTCCCTTTGCCCTAAAACATTAGGACAGGAAAACCTTTATATTTCAGTCTTTTTTAAAGATGACTCTGGAGGAAACTGATCTTCAGACTTCGCTTATCTGGCCTGCCTTCTCTTTCCTCTTACCTTCTCCACATGCCCACTTCCGGGGGGAGGAGCGAGGGGAGCTGTAGGGGGATTGGAGCCTCGTGCCGGGACTCTGCCAACAGCCAGGTCCTTTTTTCCTTGGACTATAGTGTTTATGCCTCAAAGTTGGAAATTCCTCAAGTAAAAGTGCCGTTAGTCCCTCCTAACTATTGGGACAACATCCTCTACAAAGCCTCTTATGGGCAGTTTCTCGGCTTAAGTCACAGGACCCAGGAATATGAATTGCTAAAAGAAGCTAGAGATTTTGCTGATTTCAGCGTGAATCTGCTTTGAAAAGCAGTAAGACTTGACCAAGATGCTGTTCTATGCTTGGTACTTTCCTGGGCTGGGCTTATGGCACTGAGCCAGCCTGATCCCCAGTGGGGGCAGATATTGGTGGGGGGCACAGTGGACGCCTGCATCTGGTAGCAGTCTTTTGGTAGAGACCGATTAAGTGGGAGGTAAAGATACGTCATCGAATAAGGGAAGCCAATGGAGCAGATAGTAGATTATAACAGTGGCTTTCCAAATAATTCCTAGATAGTATTTTATGTTTTGACTATAGAGAAATTCTCTTATAGTCCTCATTTCACATTGTCATCTGGGTACAAAGGGAATGAACGAGGCCAAAACTTGCTATCTTTGAGGTACCCAGTGGAAATGGTGCTTTCTTTTTTGCTCTGACATCCAAAGAGGTTCCTGCCTGCCGCTCCACAGCTAGGGTGGAGCCCACTACAAGGAAGTAGCCCTTTCTCCTTGACTTTCTGAAATTGGACTATCTGAGAGCGCTGTTCTGCATGAGACAGCAACGGCGTTCAGGAGGAACCCTTTCCTGTGGCAAGGGAGCGGTTGTTCTTTCTTTTTCTTTTTTTAAAAAAAGATTGATTTATGCATATAAGAACTGGGGTGCAGGCCAGAGGTGCGGGGTAGGTTGTGTGTGAGAGGATTCCCCAGAGACAGAGTGGGGAGCTCAACAGGCAGATCTACTGAAGTACACAGCTGAGGGGAGCAGCGGGGAGACAGGAGAGGTCTGCTGCACCAGGTGGGTCAGCTCCCTGGCCGGGGATCGAACTCCTGCTGCAGTGGCTGGGGACAACTTCATAGTGCTGAGACTTAACCCCTGTGCCACCAGGGAGGTGCGGGGTTGCATTTCTGCCTGTGGTAATGAGCAGCTGGTTCCTCTGATACTTGAATTTCATTATCAAGATCAAGGGCCGGAGAGAATAAAGAGAACTGTGTGGCCTCGTCCCTGTTAGGGAATCAAACTCTGTTCCTGCTGGTGACTTAGGACAGGGCACAGCAAAACGTCTCCTGGTGAATCTGCGGATTTACCGCTGGCATTGCCCACAGGGAGAAAGTTTGGGTTCCAGGCCACAGCTGGAGGAGAAAGGGCAGCAAGCTCACTGGGGTGAGGCCGTCCCGCCTGCGAGGCACCAGCCTGTGCCTGGGACTGTGGGGGCTGGGGAGGAGCTCGCGTGCAGGCCTTGCGAGGTCCAGGCTGGGGAGGGCCGCAGAGCACTGGCGGTTAGGTCTAGTCTATAGGGCTTGTGGAGGGGGCGGGCGCACGTGGCCTCTGGAGGCACTGAAAGCCAGGCCCAGCGCGAGGAAAGCCGCGTGTTCAGGTCATCGGCAGCGTGCCCGGAGAGACACTCACGACGCAGAAGTTCGGGCGATGTCGGGAGTCAGTCCGGGGTGAGGGTTGCCGGCCTGAGCCTGGGCCGCGGGGGTTTGCACCCTCCCAGGCAGAGCCGGCGCGCAGCAAGTCCAGGTCTTCTGAGCCAGCAGCTGGTGCTGAGGAAGGTGAGGGAGGTGGGTTGCTTGAAGGCAGAGACTGATGGGGGTGGGCGGCGGGGGCGGCGGCGAGGAGGTCAGGGCGGCTGGCCCGTGAGTGGTCTCCGGGAGCCGACTGCAGCGGCGCAGCCCAGCAGCACAGCACGGCGGAGCGGGAGCAGGAGGAAGCCCAGGAGCCCCGGCGGCCACTGCGCACGCGTAGAGAGCTGATGGCAGGGGGGAGTGAGAACCGCAGGTATGAAGCCAGTGTGTGGGGTTCCGTGTTCCATGGCAGGGGACCCATTAGGCACACCCATTAGGAGAGCTGGGGAGAAGCCTGAGAAGACGTGGGCATGAGCCGAGCTAAAGCCCTGCGAGGGCGCAGCCCAGGGGCGTGGGAGGAGCCGGAGGGTGGGCGGGCCACGGCAGAGGGCAGGAAGGCTGAGCGCCTTTGAGGGGAGGGTTCTGATCTGCTGTGAAGAAAGGGAGGCCGGGGCTTCAGTGACTGCGCACGAGCTGAAGGGGTCGGGGCCGAGGCAGAAATGCAGGGCTTGTCTTGCCCAAAGGTGCAGGGGAGACTGGGAGCGTGACCTGGAGGAAGCGGGGCAGCAGCTGCTTCCGCTGAGGGGGCTTGTATGCTTCTCAGTGACGTCACATTGCTTGCAGTGGGGGTGGGCGCTGGGGACCAGGGTCGGGCAGCAGCTCGGAGCAGGCCAGCGGAGTGGGAGAAGCACCCAGCAGCCTTCTTGAGCCTGGCCAGGGCCCCTGCAAACTGGCCCCACGCTCCTGTGAGGAATCTCACTGGAAGGTGCTGGTTCTTTATTTCCTACCTCATTAGACACAGATGAGAGACAAGTTGAGGAACAGAAGGAACAAGACAACATATGGGAACAGAAAGTGAAGGAGCGAAGGCAGAGAGAAGAAAAATGGCATAGCGAACGACAAGAAGCTCTAGAAAGAGAACGAAGAGAACTAGAGAAACTGGATCAAGAACGGGTAATATGAACAGTGAAGTGAATTCTCAGCACCCCACTGGGTGCCTTGCTCTCAGGGAGGGGGGTCCTCAGCGTGTCCTGCTGCCTTGGGGAGTGGCAGCTCACTTTTAACAGCCCCCTGTAGCACCCTGGCCTTTTTCTGCGCACCCTGAGAAAAGGCTCGCTGTGTGGCCGTCGGCGCGCATGCCCCTCGGGCCCTGGAAACGAGCCTGGCGAGGAGGAGGTGGGCGGCGTCTGGTTTAGGTCTTCGCTTTGTGGAAGGGGCTGGAAGCAGAGACTCGAGGGTCCCCACGCTGGACTGGCGCCTCAGGCTGGCTGCTGTGGCCCCTGCCTTCTGGGTCCCCTCCGGCCTTCTCTGACTGGATTCAGCGCCCAGCAGGTGGCTACACTGCGCTTCCCCGTGTCTGTCTGTCCGTGATGAGCCTTCCGCGGGCGTGTTCCTCGCGCTCCTGGTTAGTGAGCGGCTGAAGCCAGGACCTGGGTGGGGACCCCTTCCTTCTTTGAGAGGGGGGCCACTTCCCCCTGCCCGCAGCACTGGTGTTCCCGATGAAGATAGAGCTCCCTGACACGCGCCTTGCGCTGAAAGGCTGTGAATCAGGTTACCAGGCGTTTCTTAAACTCTTAAAAGGTCTTAAAAATGTATTTGTGTGTTTCCTATTTTGGTGCCTACCTTTTTCATAGAGGATGATTGAAGAGTCCTTGAAGACTGAAATGGAAAAGGAATTGGAAGCGAAAGACAAATCTGCTTGCAGTGAAAACCCTCTTGAGAAGTACATGAAAATCGTCCAGCAGGGCAAGGGCCAGGCGACGGCGGAGCAGGTGCCGCAGCGGGGACTTGCGAGGGGGAGGGGGGCCGCGAGAGGGCGCCGGGGGTGTGTTTGAGACCCTTGGGAAGGAATTCTGGCTCCTCCGTCCGAGACAACATGACGAGAACATGGGAAATCCTGAGTTCAAATGGAGCCCCGAATCACTGTAATTATATTAAACTCTTGATGAAATTTCATCACTCTTCTGGGGTAAGAGGTTGAAGAGATTTTGATAGTTTGTAAAAGTTGGGGTGTCTCTGACTTTTAAGAACAAGAAAGAGACAAGGAAACCTGCCTGTCAGTAGTGGATGCACCGGTCCAGTCACACGTTAGTATTTTTAGCCACGCCTGGGGCGCGGTGGGTGTCGGAGCTGCGCACGGCACCGCTTGTTCTGACGTTCTTGCTGGGCGGCGTGGGCTTCGTACATGGCTGATGTGCATCGAAAGTAGTTCTCAGAAAACTCAAATGGTTTATTGAGATGTGTATCTAATTTCCAAGCCCTTCTCTCCCCCTTTGTCTCAGAACGTAACGGCCGCCAGAGACGTCTCGCAGGCGGACACGCAGCCCTCCAGTGAGAAGGATGAGAGGTATGGGCCCCAGACCTGAGCGCTTGGCCCAGCGTCGCCGCGGGCTGGGCTTGTCAGCTAGACGGGGTTGTCTGCTAGGAACTTGACTCAAACTTAGTGATTGCGAAAAAAAAGATTGTTTTTTGACTTACAGAAATTGCTTCTGATACGAATTACAAGCAAGAGCAAAAACCCCACAGAGAAGGAATGAGAATTTTGTAGAGATCCCTGAATAAGCCTGACAAGAACTTATACTTTTTTTTTAAACTTACAAAATTTTTAAATTTGTGTCTTTCCCTAACTCAGTGTCACTGGCTTTTCTCAAGAAGAAGCAGATGACTTTTGGTGACCGTGGGTGCTCCCAGCGTCATGTAATGTAACCACAGGGCTCTGCGCTCTCTGCAGTTAGACAAAGTTCTCAATAAAAATTCCGTGTAACCAATGTGATTTAGTTTCATAATTTTATTTGTATTATATTATAAATAAAAATAATCTCCGTGGGTAACACCTCGGCATGTCTCACTTAGCCCTTTATTAGCCTAGAATGAACTGTGCCCTTTTTTGGGGGGGGGGGTGGTCATCCAGTCCATGTTTGGCTGAAAACTCATCTTTTTGGTCATATTCCATTTTGCAAGTCTCAGCTGGAGCTGTCCGACAGGAGGCAGTCTTCTCGAATACTCTCCTCCTGACTGCTCCCTGAACATAAAGATACAGGCTTTTCCATTCTAGCTCTAGGAATAGTAGTGTTTCTTCTTACTTTGGACACCTTTTTCTTGAAGATCAACCAAACCTTTCTAAGACAGTGATGAAAAGGTAGATTTAATGAGCTCTTTCTGTGTGCCAGGTGTGATTGTCAGTCTTCATCTGTATTTTTTTTATAATTATATATTTTTATTGTTATTTATGTTTTTTACATTTTGTATTCCCCTTGGATAGCCCACCACCAATTCACCCGTGATCCATCTCCGTGGTCCCTTGTGTCCTTTTCTATTCCATTTTGTGGCCTTATCCTCCCCCCCACCCCGGGCTGAGTCTCTCTCCTATTGGGTTTCCCTATAGTCCTGTTATAAGTGAAACCATTCAATATTTTTCTTTTTCTTTCTGGCTTATTTAACTGAGTATGATCCCCTCTAATTCCATCCATGTCGCTGCAAATTGCATGTGTTTGTCTTCTTTGAAGGCTGAATAGTGGTCTTACCCGCCGTATGCCGCGTAGGGACTGTGACTTTCCAAATACACCACAGACGCCCTCGCACCGCACCTGTGACGGCCCGTCCCCAGCCTCGGCACCTGATCTGCTCTCGAGCCTGCTGGATGATTTTCATGTGTTTCTTGGGAGGATTTTTCACGGTGATGCAAGGCACGCAGGTTAGTGGCCTGACTGGTCTGGTGGCCATCACGTGCCCGGGTGTGGAGACCAGTGCCACCTCTGGCCTGACTAGTCTGGAGTGGCTCCGGTGGAGGACATCCTGGGACTTGGGGCCTCCTTCGGGCATCCCACTCCAGAATGACCTTTAGAAAGCACATGGAGCAAACCAAGAGAACTGAACTCGAGTGAGCGCTGACGCGACTTCCTGAAGAGACTCGGTTCTCGCTCTTGTCTTTGCACACTGCGTCTCCCGGTCCAGCGTCTGGCCTGGGGACGCGTCGTGGAAGAGTTCCTAAGAACCCTGCCAGTGTGGTGACCCGTGCCTGCACAGAGAATGCTCCGAGGGCAACGGCCAGCCCAGCTTGGTGCTTTTCGGGACTTTCTCTTCACCGACATCCTCTGTCGTGTTCTCCTGACTGCAGCGCGCCTGCGTGATCGGTAGCTGACCTCTCCCAGGTGATGTGCTTTATTGAGGTCTGTTTGCAGGTTCATCTTACTCTCTTGCTTGGGACATGCTCCACTGCTCGTTTTCCTTGACTCGCTCTTTCTGTGCATCTAAAACAGCTGCCTCCATTTTGATGCAGTGCTCTTGTGGAGGAGATGAACCTGACCGGTCGGCCTGCCCCAGGGTCTTGGCGCCTGTCACACCTTTGTGACTTTTCAAGCTGCCTCCTGGGTGCTTCCCAGCAGCTGAGGGTGCATCAGGGCTGGTCACTGTCCCCTCACAGCCGGCACCTTGATGCAGGTTGACCAGAGTCCAGAGCCTCGGACAGCAGCTGGCCAAGTGTAGCCGCCCGCTCTCGGGACAGACAGGGAGGTGGGCGGCGCTGCCCCTCCGTCTGCACTCAGCCAGGTGTGCACTGTGGGGGCGTTCCTGTGGGTGTAAGTTCTTTGTCTGCTAGCCCGATGGACTGGGGACCAAGTGGTCGCGGGTGGCAGCCACAAATGCTAGCGTGCCAGGTGTGCGTACAGGCTTCTTCCAGGGAGAGGTTCACAGGCTGACCTGGCCTTCTGGATGGCCTCAGCCCTCGGTTCATGGGTAACTAGAAGCTGAACCCCGGGAGGCAGCTTTTAAAGTCGGCAAAGTGCCCCTTTCAGGGACAGGCTGGGAGACAGGCCTGCTGCTCCCTCCGAGCCCTGGAGACTGGCTTTTCAGAGTCGCCTCTGTGTGCTCTGCTCCCGCGGACTGCGAGCCAGGCCGTCTGGGGATTGTCCCTCGGGCCGCAGCTGCTCGAGCCAGGGTGCGGGCACTGGATGGCTCCTTCTTGGGAGGTGCTGGTGCTTTGGAGTAGAGTTGGTGTAAGCGCCGGGCTCACCAGTCTGAGGATGGCGTGAGCCCTCAGAGGGGCACTAATTAGAAGTCTCTGTGGGTGCTGTGGGTTCAAGGCCTGTTGGCTTTAGGAGCTAGGGGTTTGGGAGGCTCATCCTTCAGGAGGGAGCCTCACAAGAGGAGGTAGTAGATTTGGGATCCCAACTTTTATTCTCCAGCCAGGGTTTTATCCCCAGTGGTGTGGCATCGTGCTGCAGGGGAGGGTCAGGGCTGGAGCGTCTCTTTTCCCACCTGTTTTTGTCTGTCTGATACATAATAGTTGGACTAGTTTTGGATTTCTCTCAGAGGGAATTTCTTAGTGTGAAATGGTACGTTTGGTGTCTCCGTGGGAGGACGGGCATTTAAGAGCCTATGTCGCCATCCGCCATCTTGGACCAGAACCCTCAGGTAATATCTTAACACTTTCTAATACACTCCTTTTTTTTTTAAACCTACCTTGTATTTTCAGAGGCCTGTCTTAATTCATTGTATATTTCATTTTCCATCTTGGGCTTTGATAGCTTCATTTATTTTTTCCAGTTGACATTACTTTTTAGTAGTATTCTTAATGTTCCACATCCTGGCAGAGTCCATTTAAGAGAAAGTAAGTCCTTTTATGTAGCACTTACATGGCGCGTCATCTAGCATGCCTCATCACCAGACGAGACGACGTGGAGGCGAGACTGCCCAGGAGGCTCTCCTGTGCTCACCTCCAGAAGACTCCCTGGAGGTAGGTTTAAATGTTCCCAGGTGGTTCTTAGGCACAAAGACATTTAAATATCAAAACGGTGAGAAAGATTGGGGCAGTTTGGAAAAAGAATATTCTTTGCCAGACCTGTCATAGCTCTTTATGTATTTTTGTTTCCTCAAAACTTTCCAGTTTTATTGATCCAAATGCTCATTAGCTAAGTTACCCTAATACTTTTTCCACAAACATCTGAAGACAATTTAGCCCTGTACTAGCTGAAGATGTCACATTTCGGAAAAGATACTAGCAAAGTACATTATCCATTTTTTTAATGTGGAATCTTTGACCCTCATTGTTAATGGAAGTGAAAATATTTTACTTGATTTTTAAATGGGTAGGTCCCTCCTGTAATTTTGACTATGAAGAGCTGGAAGGTGTAACTAGAGAAATGGAAGCCTGCTCTCCCACCTCCAGTGGCCCCTTCCCTTGTGCAGGCACCCCCGCTGGTCAGGGAGTGCATGTGACCTTATCCAGGCGGGATTTACAGCAGCTAGCTGAGCTGGCTCATGCCATTTAAGAAACAGTTGCCCAGAGTGCTGTGTACACGGAAGGTATTGTGTGACAAATGCCACGCTGATGGGACCACCGATTGCTCCCCTGGCAGGCGTGCATGAGGCCCAGGATCCCCAATCAGCACCTCGTTCAGCACCATGCTCATGGGTGGCACACGCTGGCCTTGCCCAGGAGAGAACCCCACATGTCCTCATGCCGGGTAAGTAGCGCAAACATTACAAAATGAAATTCTACCTACCAAATTGCTGTTGCACTGAGAATAATTACTGGATCTAGCTATTTTGTTAACATTGCTGAGTTTCTTTCTTCGGGCTTGTTAGTAGCCATTGGCATATGGACCTTTTTGAAGATTTGTCATTGTTTCCACTTTCCCCAAACTTAAGCACTGAGTTAATCCCAAGGGTATGTTGGTTTTTGTTTGTGGAAGCTGGTCAAAACTTGCATACTTTTCACGAAGAACTACAGAGTGTGATGGAATATTGTGTAAAGTATAGCCCAGTGGAGTACGATATTTTCTCAGATTGTTCTTGATTTCCATACAAATACATAACCTTGAGTAGAAATTATTTAAAAATGACACCATACTGAGGACAGAGAAAGATAGTATTTATGTATGGTAAGAAGGCAAGTGAATGAAGCTATAATTTTATTTCATTACTCTTAGTACATCCACAGCTATTTCCACCTAAATAGAGCTTTAAAATAAGCATACACAAGTATTGACTATTATCTACAAATATTTATTGTAACACTTGAATAGAACTACAGGAAGCCCTTGGCACTGATAGAAAATATTGATTCACTGTTAGGTTACAAAAATTTATACATAGCAAAATTTAATGCTCTTTACATAAAAAATATTAGACTACTTAAACAAAACTCTCAGAAATTCTTGGTAATAGCTACCAGAATTAGAAAAGTAAAATTAGGATTAAGACACCGCCTCTTCTAGAACACTGGACTCTAACAGCACCTCCACTGCTGGAAAAAATATTTGTCAGTCATGCAACAGGAAAAAAAAACACCAAGCTAAATCTGGAACAACTGTTCTACATAGAAGAGCTTCTCCCAATTAAAAAAAAAGTCAAGATCCAAATAGGCATTTTTAGGCATTAACAGCAACGAAAAGAATCCAAATGAAATATTATACTTGATGTTCGATTTTAATAGCATCTTGATAAAGGTATGCTTCCTTTCATTTTAATACATTTCAGCACATGTATGTTTTAAAATCCAGGAAACAGCCAAACCACAAGTTAATTCTTAACATGAATATACATAGTTAATCCTATATTATGCAGCCCCTTTTAAAAAGCACTGATGCACCCAACAGTTATATGTATCATTTCATAAAGAACACAAAGTTTACCATCACTAATACCCAATACCTATAGTCACTTAATGCTGTGAAACACAATGATTTAGAAGGCAAGTTTCATTTGAAAATGGCTTCAACTCAAGCAGGTTTTTTTGTTTTTTTGTTTTTTTGCTGAACATTGAACTTTATTAGCCCAAGGAAACTTAAGATTTAGATAAAAGTGAAATAAATACCAACTCTAAGTATTCAAGTCTAGAAAAGTAGGAGGTTTGTGGTCCATTTATAATTAGGTTTTAGATTGTTGTTATGAAACTGTAAACTCACTATTCAGACCACATAAAAATAGTTTAGAATGGTGATCATTTTAATAAGGTAACACTTCTTAAGAAAAACATTTGTGGAATAAAATCCTATGAAGGATTTGGGGTCTCCCATTGTAGTATAAGTTGTTAGAAATTTAAAGCAAATACCCATTAAGGCAGAGCTGACACTTCCCCCCCCAAGAATGACAATTCATTTTTTAAAAATGAAATCTATTATATATAAATTGATTCAGGAAAGCTTGTCCATTAGTCAGAATCCAGCTTCAGTCGTAGGTGTAGCAGAATTAGAGTAGCTTGTGTTAGCAGAGTGGGGGGAGGGGATTTCTGATTAGATCAGGAAATTAATGTGTCCTGGCCTGATGGGGGAGAGTCAGCTAATTAAAGTCAATCGCAAGAATCACATTATCTTTGAGCCGATGTTTAATAAATGTCACTTGTCAGAAATGGGACTTCATTTTATTCCCTACATCTACATTGGAGGACAGATGATATGTGCAAGTCGAGGCTCGCACCCCTCGATGCTGCCACATCTTGGGGCCCTACCAAGGAGAACAGGCGCAGCCCCGTCATCGCAGTGCTGCGGTAACAGTAAAGGAGCATGCCGGGAATTGAAGGGTGAGTAATCAAAGTGTTGCCTTTTAAAATGGCTAACGTGAAACCTCCATGTCTGTTCTAAAGAGAAAGATTTACCCACTGGAAGATTTTCCTAGAAATACATCCCAGCAGCTTGAGACAGTGAAGTGTTGGTACTTCTACATGAGTTTGTTGGTGGGATACACATCTGTACTGCAGAGCAGCTGTCTGATGATTTGTCAGAGCTGTAAATTCGTCGGCTGAAAGACTCTGGCAAACACTTATGTGTAAGAATTGAGTTGTTCTTTGGACCGAGACTGGATATCTTGCAGTTCCTGTTCTTCCTTTGCTTTGATATCCTGGTAAGCCTGCATTTTGCTTGCATCCTTTAAGTAAGCCCAGTTAGAAGACAGTATCATGAGGAAGTGGATCTGGAAAAGAAGGTGAGCATGATGGCCAGTGAGCACGGCAGAGGGAAGCAAGCAGCTAGTCAGATTAGACGGTCCTGACTTCAGGGGGAGAGGGTTACTCTGTATTAATACTCACTCTGCTCTCAGAGGTACCAGGCTGACAGCATGCGCTACTAGTGTGCTAGTATTAAAAGGCTAAAGAGAGTTAGTGCACGAACACGATGAACTTGAAAAAAATGGCCAAAGTTATTGTTAAGAAAAAGCAAACATGAAACAGGAGCGGGCGCTTTTTACCATTCAGAGTAATTTAAAGACTAATTCAGAAGCGTGTTGGGTCTTTCTTAAAAATAAGTGCAGTGCAAACAGCTTTCCTATCTGTAGAGAAGAGTCCGCTCCCCCAAGGCCTGCCTGCAAGTGTGAACAGTGTTTACTTTGAGTCAATAAGAAAAAGTACATGTTTAACATGGCAAAATTAAGTAAATACCAAAATGAAAATTAAGGATTGTAAGCAAAAAGTTAACATTTGAGTAGTGAAACTATACTTTTCATTTTATGGCTGCCCTTATTTCACAAACTCAAAGCCTCGTTCCGCGCAGCTGGCGTGGCCAGCGCTACCTCTGGTAAAGTGCTTCCTCTCTCCCTCACCACACTGGGAGCCTCAGACCCGGGTACGGTGTCTCACCCGCTAAAATCTTACGTGCAGTTTGAGAACCAGCTATGAGGGGTCAGTTACTGCTCACGAAGACAAACATCTATGGTTATCAATTCTGTGGGCTCTGAAAGGAATGACTGTAAAAAAAATTTTCACACAAAGTGCTTTGTTTTTCAGAGAAATTAAGGCCAGCCATTTGTTTTCTCTTCAAATTTCCACGTGGCTTATTTGAGGGACATTTGTTTGGTAATGAGCCATGTGATCATAAAAATTTCATTTATACTGGCAAAATAATTTTCAGAAAGAGTGGAACAAGATCCAGATTACAGCGGTTCTTTCCAGTTCATCTTCAGCACGTGATTCCACTTGCATCATTGACATGGTTCTCAACGAGCAAAAAGAACAGAAAATGCAGGTACTTTCTCCAAAGTTTTAACACTTCACTTAGAGATGCTGCTCCAAGTTAATACTATTTCTCCATGTATCTCACCATGTCAGTTAGTAACTGAATCCTTCAGCCAGATCTCACTATTCTGTGCCTCCTGCACTGGAAGTCATCTTACTAAGCTGCTGTGCGAAAGGAGGTGACTAGTGCTATTTACAAGTTACTGTAACAAAACCGCAGAAACCTAAACTCTGCTTTAGTCTGGGGTGTCAGTGATGCTTCGTGCTACATGGTATACTGCTCTCTAAAGCGCTTTACTGGCCTTATGCAATTTAGAATTTAGTGCAGCAGTCTTCCCGACTCTTAAACTTCAGAACCGCATAGTTATATGTAGTAGCCATCATGTAGATCAGCTGGTGGAAGAGAACAGAACAGGACATGAGATATGGGCGCGAGGCCAGTGCCACACATGTCTAAGCTGGGCAGGGGGGCTCACGGCCTCTTGGGTCTCTGTCGCACTTCTCCTTTGACACATGGAGTCCTGGCTCTGCCCTCAGTAAGGTTACGAGAGAGATGAGGGTGGGTCTGAAGACTAACAGGCGCGCGAGGTCAGCAGCTCGAGAAAGAAGCCGAAGGCCACGCTTGCCCTCTTTCCCAGACTGCCTGCTCAGCAGCGGCGCCCCCTGACTGGGGCAGGTTCCTGGGGGTGTTGGGGGGCAGTGCCTGGAAGTGTGACTTACCTCAAGCAGCTCAGGGGTCTGGAGGTCACAAACCAAGTCCTCCCAAACTGTGTAGACAGGCCTATAACTTGTGTTCATAAGGGTGACCCTCATTATTCACAGGTTCTGTATCTGCCAGTTTGCCGAGATTGTTTTTGGAACCTCAGAATCAACCCACCTTGATTCAGGCCTCAGACTGTAAGCACTTTAATGCCCTGTCTTGCAGTTGATTCCAGTCTGTAAATGGCTCCTGCCTATTCTGTGAAGCACTGGCTAGTGTTTCTGCGGGCGAGGACCTGGCACTGAACAGCCTTCACTCAGGCTGGCCTGACAGTGCTGCTGGCCCCCAGAGCAAGGCTGGGCTGCCACAACGCCGTGCCTGAGGCCTGCAGAAACCTCAGCCCGTACTTCCTGCGGGTGCCACAACATTAAGTGCTGGGGAGACGGGGGCGAGCGCAGCTGCGCTTCACGGGGGCCGTACAGGCTCGTGTCTACGCAGGCGTATTTCCATTTGGAAATTCAGAGTTCTGGGCAAACTGCAACCACGCACAGGCCAGTCCCAGCTAACGGGTGCCGGTGCCAGTCGTCTTTGCACAGACTCCAAATCACATTACCTCTGTGCGCTGCCAGGACGGCCGAGCTGCCCCTCCTGTCTAGACACGAGTCGGCTCACACGGGCGCCAGCTAACGGGGCTCGAGTCTCGGGCTTGTCTGCTGCAGCAGACTCCAAGAGCTGGAGGGGGCATCTGTCATCGTGTGCCCGTGGGGGAGGGGTGGGCAGTCTTGGAGCTGATACTCACCAGGGCGATGACGGTGGCGCCAGCTCCCGCACAGGCCACGATGAACAGGTGGTAGGACATGTAGAACTAGGAGAGAACAGGGGCCGCCGTCAGCCTGGAGCTACTTCGGGAAGGTGTGGCACCCCCTTCTAGCCCAAGGCCCAAGCCTGGCTCCCCTGTGGGCACCTTGGGGGCTTCTAAATCTGTCACACTCAGGTGGCAGCCTGGAACCACTGAATCTGAGGATCCGGGCTGGGCCTCTGCCACGAGTGCAGTCTGAGGCTGTGACGTGTGGCCAAGGCCGGAAGCCCCGAGTCGCGCGCGTGCACACGCTGACTGGCACGGGGGGGTGGGGCCTGGTGAGCCCAGTAACTCGTCGCTTTCCAAAAAGCATGTTGGGATTCTGACACGTACAGGCTCCCGCTAGTGCATTTAAGGATTTTCCTTTATGAATCAGTTACAAGCCAATGCCTGAAAATAGTCTAAAAGAAGTAGATCATTCCGGAAAGAGAAATGGCTATGATTTGGTTTATACCCAATTCACAGAAAATAACATGTTCCACCTGCAGAAGCTATCTGAATGTTGACTTTTCTTTTCCCCCTTCAGATCTGCAGGAGGGGTCACTCCCAAAGGACCGTCAGGAAACAGCTCTGACTCCGTGCTCGTCGCCGACTGCACCCGGCGCAGCGGCTGCGGAGTGGGGACTGGTCGGGTGGGCCTTAAAGAGTCAGCGGAAGCGCTTTCTCATAGCACTCGGCCCGCGGGCCCCTCGGCTGGCGGGAGAGCAGTACCTCGTTGGTGTTGCAGATGTTCTCCAGAGCAGAGCCGCATATTCTTCCTGGGAAAGCATTCCAAGGAACGATACCTGTGGAGGAAAGCACAGGGAAGGTGAGCTTTCGTGCCCTCCGCGGCCCTCAGCGCTGCGGGTGCCCATTCCTGGGCGGACCCGCCTTCTGCAGAACGGGCTTCGTGGATAAAGGGCACCTTGGAACAAGTGGGTAAGAGCAAAGTCAGCTGGAGCCTAGGAGACTCCAGGGGCCAGGCCTCTCGCCACGTGCTGGGGTCCGAAATGGAGTATACGCTCAGAAACTTCCATGGCGATTTGACAAATTGGGGGTTTGCATTTTGTCTAGCTTTGTTTTGCAACTGTATTAGAAACACTTTTGAAGATCCAATTCGAAATGAAAAGATACACTGTCCTTCACCACAGAGGGTGGGGGCAACTTCAACACAGCTCAAATGACGCTTCTCCCAGGGCCTCCCTGGTAGCGCAGCGGTTAAGCGCAGCGCTGTGGGGCTGTCGGCGGCTGCGGCGCGAGTTCGATGCCTGGCCGGGGAGATTCCCACATGGCGCGGCTGACCGCTCCTGCCTCGCCCGCTGCTCCCCTCAGCAGTGGATTTCGGTCCAGCTGCCTGTTCTGCTCCCCACTCTGGCTCTGGTGAACCCTCTCACCGCCCCACACCTCTGGCCTGTACCCCAGCTTGTATGCAGAAATAAAAAATCTTAAAAAAAAAAGTGCTTCTCCCAGAAGGTCAGGGAGGAGGACTAAAGCAAGAAAGTTCTGTCCATCCTTGCTCTGGGCGAAGAGGAGACCTTCATGGGCAAGAACGTGCCCCTCACTGTCCGTGAAAGCAGCACTTCCCGATACAGATGACTGAGAGATGCCCGATGACCAAACGTTTAGAGTGAAAATACTAACAGGGAGGTGACATGCATTTTTGTACGTTCATTTACAAATACTTAATCAGCTTAGGCTCTGTTTTTAATCCTTCACAAAGAACGGTGGGAATTAAGCCTTGATCTGAGAGGAGATTAGTCCAATGGGCAGTTTTAGGCAAGGAAAAGCAGCAGAAATGAAACAGTCATCTCTCGCCAGAAAAGCTCTGAAACAATAGTTACTTCATCTTCGATTTGAATGGAAAGCTCGTTTCTCCCTAGCTGTTCCTGGCAAGAGCAGGATTTCCTACTGGGGTAGACGTGTCAATCCAAGCCCTTACTTGGGGTGCTGATTCTCACTCAGCAGGGAAGTCAAGGCTCTAATTAATTGCTCAGAGGCCCAGTAGCCCCCTCTGGGGCGTGTCAAAATGAACCCACCGTGACTCCTGTTCTGAGGACCCCACTCCCCAGGAAGTCTCTGATGCAGCTTTCCTTCTAGGTTGGTTTTTTAGAAAGGATGAAGTTGAAGCACTAAGTCATTTTAAAAGGCCTAATTTGAGGAGTTGGATGGTATAAAATGGAAAAGAAAAAAAACAATCTTTTTATAGAGTGGGGAGCCAGAAATCTTTTTTGATTGAATTGCATTATAAAGCAGCATTCCAGTGTAATGGTCTCCTTTGACTACACTCGTCACTTGGGAAAAAGGTAACAAGAGTTTTCCCATCTTTTAGCAACTAAGGGGCCAAGTGACGTTTCCGCCAGAGAAGGAGTGCCTGAAGGACACTGTTCCCCCAGAAGACCGCGGGACAGTCAGGCCCGACGCAGCGCGGGGACAGGCAAGTACCGTATTGCCGGACATCCACGCAGATCTGATCCACGCCGGCCGTCGTCCCATTGGTCTGGGGCGACTTGATGACCTCGCAGGTGGCCCAAATGTTGTGGAACATAAACACGGGCACGGCAGAGAAGCCAAACACGCCCAGCCAGGCCACTCCCAGCACGTAGGTGAGGAAGACGAACTGCGATGAAAACGAGAAGGCTCGTCACTGACCGGCCAGGAGCACCAACTGCAGCGGCCCCGCCCAGACAGGTACAGGCGGGGAGAGAAGCCAGGGGCGGGGCGGGCCTCTCCAGGGTGACGGTGTAGAGAATGTTCCTGGCCCCTTTGATCAAATGCCCGGGACCTGAGGCCCGAAGAGCTGACGCTTGGGCTCCGGCGCCGCTCTCCAAGCAGGACTCTGGAGAACTGGGCATTGTTCTTGCGGTGGTGTCCTGCGCCCTGTGACTCAGGTTCTTGAAAGTCACCTTAGTTTACATAGTGGATGGTGGAACAGCACTTGCTGTTACCATTGCTCCAGGAAACTCTTTCTCAAAAGGAACTTCACGGGTTTCATGAACCGGTGAAGTTGAGTGCTAGATGCTTGACCTGTTGCTGAAAGTATAGCTTTCAATAAAGTTTAGCCTTGAACCCACTTTTAATGCGCAGTAAGTCTGGTAAGAGTCTCCTTTACCTCTGCATTTCCTTCGCCTGTGGGGCCCTCAGCAGTTCTGCAGCAGAGAGCGGCTCGGGGACATGCACTCGCCCACGCGCTGCAGAAGGAATCTGAGCGAGCGCGTCAAGGCCCCCGCCTCGACGGCCAATTTTCAGACAGCTCTGAAGGCTGCCTCAGAAACCTTGCGCAGCCCATTTGCAGAATGTGCACCCACAGAGCGTGTGGGCGAGGGCTGGCAAGTCTGCTTCTGCTTTTATGAAGCTGAGCTGAAGACCCCCCCTCCCCCCATACCCCCTGCCTCGGGAAACCCCTGCAGGCGCAGGTCAGGCCCAGACAGACCACCCGGGTGGT
>PVIJ01003501.1:91157-134206 GCA_004024925.1 Scalopus aquaticus
CCCCCGCCTGCAGAAATGTGTCCTCAGTGCGTACCCGGCAGGCCTAACGAGAGCAAGGCCTCCTTTGAGGTATGGGCAGCAGCTAGTGGAGGGCACGAGTAGCTGAGCTGGCTGAGGGTAGGGGTCTCCCCAAGAATCAGGGCAATGTGCTGGCCTGCCTGAGAAATTCCCAGAGCTCACCAGGTAAGAGACCAGGCACCCCTCCCCAGGGCCTGCGGGCTGCAGGCTCAGCTGACGGGGAGCGACGAGGAGGTCGGACCCCATTACCGTCCCATAATCCTGACTGGGCTATCTCCTCAGCTGCTGCTTCCTCATTCCCTCCGCGTGTGCTCGCTTCGGCGTGCCCGCCTCACCCACGGTCTCGGTGCACCAGGGGCCTTGACAGCGCCTCAGCCTCAGGCCTATCTCGCCCCCGAGGCCCTGCCTCCCTCCCTCTCCCCCCATCAGGTCCGGGGCAGTGTCCGCTGCCCAGGCCTGCTCTGGACCACCCTGTCTCGGCCAACGATGCAGAAGCCGAGCAGGAGTCCACGCGGCGGCTTCCCTTGGACCCTCCCGGGGCGAAGAGCTGCGACCGCCGCGCCGCCCTGGGTAGGAAGCCGCGTCTCTTGAGAAACGCGAGGTGTGCTCGGCCCAGGCCCCGGCGCCAGGCTCACATGTGCTCCCCCAGCGGCCCTGCCGCCACCCGCAGCCGGGCTGCTCCTCGGCCCAGCGCCCCGCTCCGGTCTCGCGACCAGCAGCCCCGCCGCGCTTCCTCCTGGGAGGCGGCACCTCCCCGCGCTGCGCTCTGACCGAGGCTGGCTGGAGAGCGGGGCCCCCGGGGCGCCTGCTCAGCTCCGCCGGGGCCGCCGACGGGCTTCGGGCTCCGTGCAAGGCCCCTGTGCCCTGGAGTGACGCGGCCCCCACCGCAGTAATCACAGACGGGACAGCGCAGCCCGCGAGCGAGGCAGAAACGGCGCACCGGCCCGGCCGACGCTCTGAAGACAAGAGCTTTGTCCCCGTCCTCGCACCCTGGGACCAGCCGCTCCCAGCCGGGCGCTCAGGCGACACCGCAGAGGCCGAAGTGCGTCACAGCACACGTGGCCTTTTGCAGCCCTGCGTGAAGGGACGCGCCGGGCCGGCCCAGCAGCGCCAGCCTCAGAGCAGAAACTTCGGTTTGACCAAAGGCCCCGGCACGGCGCGCACGAGGGACACGCTTGACTTGGTGCCAGCCGCGGGGTCATCAGCTCGTGTCGCGCAGAGCGTAACTCCAAGCCGGGAGGGCCGTGCCCCGCCGTACCGGGGCCCGGAGACTCGGGCTCGGTTCCGACTCACCATGCCGCTGATGCAGCGGCCGCAGGCGGTGGTCTTGAACTCGCCGTGCAGCTCCTTCACCGCACTCGTGGTGTAGAAGCCCTCGGCCAGCAGGATGATGCCGTACAGGAAGAAGAAGGACGCGATGCCGTAGATGACGTACTGCATCAGCTGTATCCTGGGGGGCCCGCCGGAAAGTCAGTTCCCTGCCCGGAGCCTGCTTCGGCTCCCGGGGGAGACCAGGGGCGCTGTTCCCGCGACTGGGCCTGTCCCCAACACGGCTCCCACGCGCAGCGCTGCTCCCCTGCTGGGAACACGCTGAAGGCCTCTCTGGCGAGGGCACAGCCAACCGGGAGATGCTGGGCGCCCACGGCCTGCCCCGCCGCCAGCCCCCGCGCCCGCGGCTCCCGTGTATGGTGTGTCCGAGGGGTGCGCCTGGCCATCCAGGCAGCTCCTGGGGGCCACCCCCATTCTCGCCCGGCCCTTTCCCTCCCTCAGGGCCCTTGCTCCCTGCCTCGGGCGAGCTACCAGGAAAGCAGCCATCCCTGCCAGAGGGGCGCCGCTCTCCGCAAACATGGGTGGCCGCGGACACTCACACTTCGCTCAGCAGGGCGTGGTCGCTGGCGTTGGTGGAGAAGTGCTGCTCCAGAATCGCCACGGTGCCCGCCAGGGCCACATGCCCACAGCCACAGAACAAGGCCACCCCGGAGAAGCAGAGGATGGTGGCCACGAGCGAGGCGTAGGGGACTCCGCCCAGACACTTGATGCAGCACTCGAAGCAGCCTGCCCGGGGAGAGAAGCGGTGGCGGTTAGCGGGAGGCGCCCTGGGCCCGGGAGCCCCGCCTAGCAGGGAAGGCGCCCCTCTCCCTCTGCCCGCCCGCCCGCCCTCGATGGCCAGTGGGCAGCTGTCGCCGACTCAACGTCTGTGGGTGAGGACCCCGAGTTGCGAGAGAACATAACGTGCTCGCGACCTGGAAGGGGGTGAGCGGCCGGCAGCACAGCCAACCAGAGACAGCTGTGGAGTCAGTCAGTTCTGGGGCTTTCTGGCGGGTGAGCTGGGGCCGAGGGGCGCGAGGAGAGCGAGCATCCCGCTGGCAGCAAAAAGCCAGACAGCAGTGAAGCTGCAGGTCTGTGAACAAAAGCGAGGGGCGGCTTGGCCTGAACTGCAACTCTCTGGGTTCCACGGACATCTGTCTGCACAGCAGCCGGGGCTGCTCCCGGCAGCCAGAGAAGCGCAGTGTCCCGCGGGCGCTGGGCTCGGAGAACATCACTGGGGGGGGGTGCGCTCCCACACGTCTGAAGTCGGCGGCCCCCTCTGTGCGCCCACCTCGGTTTCACTCGGGTCGCTGATCAAGTGCTCCCCCGCCCCAGGCAGCACCCTGCTTTACTGAGAGTCCCTTTCCCCCTCCTCGCTGCCATCCGCCCCGCCCCGGCCGCTCAGAGTGGGAACCCAGAGCTGGTGACATTCAAGTGCTTGAAGCAGGAGAGGGAAGAGGGGGGAGAAAGACAAAATGAGCATCCATGAAGTGAAATGAAGGAGAGAGAGTCACAATTCACTTTTCTTCTTGAGAAGAATAAAACTTACTCATTTTAAAAATAATCTTTCGCTTGAGATGTCCTGAGGGACACTCAGTCCGGTGACATTTATGCTGCAGTGGCGCAGAGCTGGCCTCGGGGTAAGGGCGGCGCCGCTCCTGCCCCCCACCCGTGGCTAGCCGCAGGCCCTTATCCCGACAAGAGCCGCCTTGCCAGGAGCTGACCTTGGGCTGCGTTACAGGCCGTCAAGGGCAGTTCGTTACTTCAGGCAGCCCCATGAGCCACCTAAATTCCATTACCCCAGGTGGTCTCTACGGAACACAAGGAATGAGCGGCCAGCCTAAAACATGGGGGCACCCCACTCGCAACTGGCCTTCGCCTCAGCCCGCCACATGGCGGCCGGGAACTATCCTCACCAGACTTGTGAGTCTGCGGGGAATAGAGGCCAGGCGCGTGCTGCTCTTGCAAAGGATGCCCAGCTTTTTCCACGGAGACCCGTCTCCGCACGCGTCGGGAACCAGGCTACCGCGGAGCTCACTAGCCGACGGGGGTCGGAACGGGGACGAGGGGTGCACTCTCACTGGTCATGGGGCCTGCCGGGGGCTCGGGTGAGGCCACAGCCCTGCCACTGCAGGTCTCCATGCTCCCGAAGCAAGAGAAACCCAAGTTCTCTGCCTCGACTATGCAAAGAAAAACCAGACCCGCCCGTGCTGTATCAAGCACTGCCCCCCACCCGAACCCCCCTGGCATTCTCAGCCTGTGATGACCCTAAGAACAGGATGAGGCTGATGTGTGGCCAGTGAGGTTCTGTGCGGCCCTCACGCAGGGACGTGGCTTCGGGACCCTGCCGTCCAGCGCGGCGGCCACCAGCACATAAGGCTCTTCCGGTTCTTCTGCTACATCCTATTAAACATCAGTTCCTCGGTCGCACTGGCCACACTCACAAACCCCACAGCCACGTGTGAGTGTGGCTACCACGTTGGACAGAGCAGACAGAGAGCGCATTCTACCTACGTTCAAGTTGCCACCTAGTCCGTTTTCTTAGTGTGCACGGGGCCTGCGTTTGCCTCTGAGTTTCATGCGTTCGGTCCTTCCGGAAGGCCTGTGGGCGCTCAGCACTGTGCTGGCACTGGGATACAGTTGGGAGACAGACTTAGTATTTTCTTCCCTTCAAGGAGACCTGGCCAGTGGTGCAGGTCAACGGGTAACGTAATTTCTCGAGTGGAGCACGAGGGGTCAGTGGATAGTGGGGAGCAGGAAGGGTGCAGAAGGGACAGGAGGGGCTGGCACACCGTGGAGAGCTCAGGAAAGGCTTGCCATACAAGACGTAGTGTGCAGATGATGTAACAGCTGATGTGGCGACGGGACAGAGAAGGTGACCAAACGCTCATTAGTTTCTAAGCATTTTGTGTGTATATTTCAACACACCCACAGTCCCGCTCATCGGGTGCCGGAAGTGGGCGCTACGGCGCAGGGCACTTGCCCTTTAGCACACAACACCTCCGCCTACACTGTCACCGAGTCCACGCTCGCTCAGCCACGGGGCGAGTGTTCTGCTGCTTTCAAAGGAAACATCGCACCTGCCCCCGGGGCTCAGAAAGACAGACCGGCTCAGGACGCTGCTGTTCAGTCCAAATTCACCCCTAGAGCAAGGCGCAGATTTCCCTCCAATTTCTCTTTCAAGGGCTCCAGGTACCCCATGCTGTGGGTCCAGGGTTATAACAACAGGGAAAAGCAGGGGCGCAAGGATCTGGGGATCACGTCAATGAACCATCTCCCAGCAGACGCCACTGCTCTTACATTTACGTGCAGCTGTAGGAAGTCGCGCTATTACAATTGTTCCACACACACACAAAATGAGGGGCCTGTGGGCCAACGTGAGCAGTAGCTTGTGCAACACAACGTGGGAAAGCAGCTGGATGCCGAGCTGACCTCGCTTGGCTGACCAGCTATCTGCTGGGCTGAAGTGGACATCCACCATCTCTTAAGTGGATTGCTCCCGCTGTACTTTCTACGTCAGCCTGGAAGCTCAAGCCAACCACATGCAAGGCATCACCAAACACTGGCAGTTTGGTCATATGCCACACACTTAGCCCAGAGAACCCAAAACTACTGCAACAAGTTAGTAAGGAAAAGTCAAGTCTTCTAAATCCGGACGTCAGTACTGTTAGCATCCTCCCATTAAGGGCATTTCTGACTTGAAATACACCTAGGTATTTGTGGCAAGGGTTGTGGTGGCAACCACAACGGTGATGTGGGCTCAGACTGGTCTCCTGGGCCCAGTTTGGCTTAATGCTCTGCTTTTACCATCTTGAAATTCTGCCTACATTTTGAACAAGGGTGTCTGATTTTTTTCATTTTGTACTGGGCCTACCAGTTAGGGAGCCAGTCGTAGGTGTATTTATCTGGGAGGAGGCCTTTTTACTACGTCTGTCCAGTAGCCTTCTGCTTCATTTCAGTGTTTGCTAGAAATACAGCCAAGGAGGCAGACACGGCCTTGCCTCACATACATCCTGACCACTGGCTGCCAAGAGGGCGTAGCCACCACAGCATTCCTCACACGCCCCTAAAACTGGGCCTCAGTCAACTGCAGCCTAGGGTTTCATAAATAAAGTTTTATTGCAACACAGCTACACTCATTTATATACATATTGTGGCTATTTTTACCCTAAAATGGCAGACTTGAGTATGGAGAGTGCTTGACTTCCAAAGCCCGGAACAGCCGCTAACCACAGAAAGTTTGCAAACCCCTATCTGGGAGCAGTGATGTTCTGAGTGTGCTCCCGGGACCAGCAGCGTAAGTATCACCTATGACCGTACTAAAAGTGCAAGTCTTGGGTCCCACCTCAGAACAACCAAATCGGAAACTTGGGAGGGGGTAGTTTTCTTTATAATCATTTGGGTGATTCTCGAGCATGCGCGCAGTGGCGAACCACTAGCCTCAGGAATCGTGCAAGTTCTTTCCTATGTCCATTCTACCTGCTTTCCTTCACTACTAGTCACTTCCACTACAATAAAAACCTAACTCCACAAAATGATTCCTAGCTTCTGGCCAAGATGGAGTAACAGGGAACTAATTTATCTCCTGCCCAAAACCACCAAAAAACTGGAGAAAACAAAGAGCCATCCAGGGCTAACGAATGAGTCCGTTACTAAAACAAGTGCTCAGCAGAATCAAGGACTCCACATTAGGTGACCCACAACTCATTTCAAAGCTGCAGTTCGCACAGGCTCATGGGAAGGCACAGCGCAAGCCTCACTCAGAGGAGCTGCCCCATAACCTGGCTGCTGCCGCCACCCCCGTGTCGGGCTCTCGTAGAGGCCTCATTGAGAGAAGCATGTCCCAAGCGGAGCACAGATCCGGCAGGCCCGCAGAGGACGGGGCAGCTGTCCACCGCTCCACTTCAGTCAGCGGGCACGCGGTGCTCACCACTGTCACTGACGCCGCAAGCCTGGGGCTCGGCGCCGGCAACGGAGAGCCCACCGGGCAGGGCGACCGTCGGCGGGGCGAGCAGCCCAGCGGTTTTAGAACGTGAGTTGATTCATCCGGCGCGAAGGCTGGCTGGGGAGGGGGTCTCGGGGAGCGGGAGGAGCACGCGCAGACGCCGTGTCTGGGAAAGAGCCGGGCACCCCCGGGCGTGGAAGAGGCCAGAGCAGGTCCAGGTGTGGCAGGGGAGGCGGGAGGGGCTATGAGAACTCGCGGGCCTTGCAGGCCGCCCGCAGGACTCTGGGCTGTGTCTTCAGAATCCTCGGAGCCACCGAGCACTTGCGGCCGCGGGGCCAGATGGGGCTCGCACAGGACGGCGAGCACAGGACGGCGAGTGTGGGGGCGCGCAGGCGCCCACGGCAACGCTTCAGGCAAAAGACGGCGGGAGCGTGGGCCGGGGCGGCGGCGAACGCCGTGGTCCCCGGCCGGGTCACCCCCCGCCGTCCAGTCCGGATGACCGGCCGGTGCCGCCGCCCCGCCTGGGGCTGAGCCAGGGCCAAGCTTGAGACAGAAGCCTGCGCGGCCGCAGGGAGGACGGCGAGGGGACGCCGTGCGGCAGAGCCGCGGCCGGACCGCGGTGAGCGCTGTCAGGGCTAAGCAGAGAGACGCGCTGTCGCCGGCTGGCCGCGCTGCCGGCGCGTGCTTTGCCGAGTGTGCCCTGGCTGAGCCGCCGCTTCGGCAGCGCCTGGGCCCCACCGCGGCCAGCTGAGTGGGAAACTGCACCTTCAGCAGCCCCCCAGTGGTTCGTGCATGCATGAAGGGCCAGAGCCCCCTTCCAGTGCGCAGCCCCCCCTCGCCAGCTTCGGGTGTGCTGCCCCGAGCCAGTCCCAAGCGCCTGCTGGGTGCTCAGCTCATTCCGAGTTTTCTGCCCAAGAGGTGGCCGGCCGCGCTGGGCCCGAACGCGCCAGCCACTTGCCAACCAAATGGCAAGTTCGGGGCTGCAACGAGGGAAAACAACGTGCCCCAAGCCGCCCAGCTGTCTGGAAAGGAGCACAACTGGAGTATTCGGGGCCCAGCGGGCACCGGCGCCCTGAGGCTGGTTCAAAGGATGCGCCCACTCGGGACAGCAGCGCCCGCGGCCGGGCTGCCGGGTACAAGAAGTCACAGGCAAGGCGGGCGGCTCTGAATAGCGGCTGCCGCCGAACCGCCGCCGGGGGCCACGCCGTTCGGAGGGAGCTGCTGAGGAGGAGCGATGCGTTCCCTGGACCACCGTGAGAGGCAGAGCCAGCGGGCCCAAGAGCTGCAAGGACAGCAGGTCGGCGGTGACCGCCAGCTACTCATGTCAGAACAAAACTCAGCGCGAGGCCCTCGCACACTGACTGGCGAGCCTCAGCGCCTCTCAACAGCCCCAGCCCTCTGTCAGGTCAGACAAAGTCTTAGCCTTCACTCAGCCTCTCTGTGGTTTGGAGTCACAAAACTCCAGTGGGCATCAGCTTAAGACGGTTCAACGACAAACTGCCTAGTAGGGAGAAAAAACACCCATCCAGGCCCCAACTCTCAATGGTCATTTTGTCTCCAGCGTCTCTAGAACCTTTTGCGCAGAACAACAGTATAAAACGCGTTTTGTCCTGGGGTGTGTGGACGGCCGCTGCCGTGGCGGGGCTCAGAAGGGCCCAGGGATTTGCCCCAAGTTGTCTGGATTCCGGCTGCAAACTGCATGCTGGCGCAGGAGGAGGACGGGCCGGAACAAGGGCTCAGATTCTTCTCTAAGGAATGAAAGACCCCCCCCCAGACAAACAGACACACACCCTCCCCTCCACCTTCCCTGCTCCTTTACCGATGCCTAAAGAGCCACAAAACTGAAATGAAAAGAAGTAACCAAGCTTCGTGACTTTAAAACAACCAGCAGGGAAATGGAGGTGGAGACTCCTACTGAGTGAACGCCAGAGGTGGAACTCCTGACCGAGGCAGCCTGGGAGCGCAGGTCACTCAGCAGCGTCTGGAGACAACTTTGCTGGTTACAACTGGGGCTGAGGTGCTAGTGGCATCGAGCAGGTTACCAGACCAGGATGCTGCTCAGCATCCTACAGTGCCCAGGACGGTGCCACCACGCACGCATACACACACCCGCAAAGAATGATGGGACCCAATGTCAACTGTGCCAAAGGTAAGAAACCATCCTGGTCTGACACCGCCAGATTCTAAAATTAAAAAGCCAAAGTGCTGAAAAACCAACATACAATATGACATTTTAAAAAATGTTCTAGAGCAGTTCTCCAATTTTGCTGCACGAAATCATCTGAACATTGAAAAACCCGGACGTGATAAGCAGCAGGTCAGCAATCCCGGACTCGCAGGGGCCCAGGAGTGAGGGGTCCTGGCAATACTGCGATGAGCACCCAAGTTTGAGAGCAAGTCCCATGAAGCAGGGGTCAGTTTGCTGGGGTCAGCAAATATAATATAATATAAGCAGGGGTCAGCAAACTGACCCCTGGGCCAAATTCAGCTCTCCATACTGCTCATGAACTAAAGATTTTTTTTTTCACATTTCTGACGACTTTTTACAGCTCCGTATTTTATGACATGTGAAAAGTACATGGAACTCAAATTTCTGCATCCACACATAAAGCCTGTTGGAACACAGGCACACGCATTCATTTAGATGGCGTTTACGGTAATTTTCAAGCTACGAAGGCAGTTGAGTAGTTGCCACAGGTATTTGCCATCTGGCCCTTCACAGAAGTGGTTTGCAGGTCCTGATAAAGAGCAGCAGTTCCCAAACTAATGTGCTGATAAATCCCCTGGGGATCTCGCGAAAATGTAGATTCTACATAGGCAGGTCTGGGATTGGCCAGGGCCGCTGTCCTGCGGATCCCAGGTGCTTCTATCTGCCCGCCCACCAGCCCCACTCTGAGCCAGGAGGGCAGCAAACAGGTTTCAAAGGGGGGGTGCCTGTGCAGCCCTGGGAGATCCAGAGACCTTTTGAAGGTTTGCAAGGCCAAACTCTATAGCAGCACTATGACAGTGCTGACTTTTTTCACTGTGTTGAGATTCGCTCAGTTAAACTGCCTCTACTTTAGCCCAAATCAGGCAGTGACAACAAAGTGAGCTAAGCAGCAAGCAGTGCATTCTTCATCACCATGAACCCATGGTGAAAAAGAAACAAAAAAAAAACCACCAAAATTGAAGAGTTAAAAATGTTCCTGATGCAGTAAAAAAATTCATTTTATGAAGTCTCAACTCCAGCAAATGCCTTTTGCTTACTCTGTTTCAGGAAATGGGAAGGGTGCATAAAGCACTCCTGCTGCACACACAGTGTGATGGCCCCCTCCAGGAGAAGGCCTTGTGTGAGGAGTTACCAGCTGAACTAGCACTTTCCATTGTGGAATACCACTACTTTCCTGAAAGAAGGACTGAGAAGCTCTTGTTATTCAAACTTGGGTGTTTGGCTGAAATGTTCTCAAAAATGATCCAAGAGAGCTTGGAATTGAAAGCAATTGATTGCACAGATTCCCTCCCTCCCCCCTACCATTTGAAAGTAGAACGTTCTTATTTAGGAGGTGCAAGACAGAGCAAAAGCTTTTCACGGAACAGAGTACAAAAAGTCCATTGATGTGGTTTCAGATTCCACATTACAAATAATCTTGGAAGAAACCCCACTTGTTGAAATTTGGTGCACTATCAAAGAAGAGTTCCACAGATGTCAGGCCATTGAAACACTCCTCCCTCCTCCAACCGCTTATCTGTTGAGCTTACACACTTCAACCTAAACCAGATACTGAAAGATGCCCTTGAACATGGACATGTAAGAATCCAACTGTCTAATACTAAGCCAGAAATTAAAAAGATTTGCCGAAGTATGAAAACCACTTCTCTTCTAGCTAAAGTTTGATTTTCTTTTGGAAGGTATCATTCCTAAACATTATGCCAACATGTAATGGGTTTATTATTATTATTTAATGAATTTCTCGGTCATTTCCAACAGAGAAAATATTTGTAGGTATAACCCACAGGAGCAGAGATTTGGGGGGGGGTTAAGTTCTTTTTAGGGTGTAAAGGGACCTAATACCCCCAAGACTGTGAACCACTGACATGCATTAAGTTTTCGAGAAGTCGACAGACTGGTGAGCTTCTTGTTATAGAGTAATCGAGAAGTCATTTAAATGATAGATAGGTTGCTTCTCAGTTCTTTCCTGACATTTTACGTCTTTCACATAAAAATTCAACTACATAATGCTAAGAATGTGGAACTATTCCTAATGATAGAAAGGGATTCGCTTTTTAGCAGACCCTTTGAAAAGCTTATCCTAAAGCCTATTAAATAAGAAATTTTCGTTTCTGTGGCACATTGTAGAAATCTTAAAACAGATTAGCCTCTAACATTTGCAATATGGCCTAAGCAGGTCCTCCCTGGTGGCGCAACGGGTTAAGCGCAGCACTGTGGAGGTGTCGGCAGCTGCGGTGCGAGTTCGACGCCCGGCCGGGGAGATTCCCACATGGCGCGGCAGACCTCTCCTGCCTCACCCGCTGCTCCCCTCAGCAGTGTGTTTCCGTCTATCTGCCTGTTCTGCTCCCCACTCTGTCTTTGGTGAATCCTCTCACTGCCCCACACCTCTGGCCTGCACCCCAGCTTGTATGCAAAAATAAATAAATCTTTAAAAAAAAATATGGCCTAAGCAGTAGCACATAAGCAACTACATGAAGGACAGACATGTTCACATAGCTGAGAATAAACTAACTCCAGAAAAGACACTTGCTCGTCTTGTCCTTCATCTTTTGTGGAGCAGTTTGGTTTGCCCAAAGACCGCATCTGTGGCCTTAGCCTAGTGGGGGAGCAAAGAATTGGGGAAACGGTGAATAGGGGGTAGTAGCTCCCCAAAAGAATTGGGGAAACACAGATTTTAAGAGCACGGTGACCTGTGGGGCACCCAAGACACCTGAGGACAACGTGTGACGTGAGCCGTCAGCTGCACCAGCAACTCGGGCGACAGCTGTGTCTCCTGGCGTCTGCTGACGCAGTGAGCGCCTGTTGTGCCCGGCGCTGTGCTGGGGGCTCTGGGGCTTGGTTCCCCTCCCGGCGCGGACACTCTGGGGAGGGATGGGGGCTGGCGAGACACACAAACATGCAAGGAGTCCTTCAGGGCAGAACAGAGGTGACGCCGGAAGTGGGGCCGTAAGGCAGGGACAGAGCGCCGAGAACTACCACGGGGCGCTCAGGAAAGGACGTGTGGGCGGCAGTAGTGGGACAGGCCTGAGGGGCAGGAGTCCGGGCTGGGAGTGTTCAGGGGCGTTCATCAAGGAGGCCAGGGCAGCTTCGCGGGGGCCTCCTGTGGGAGGCCTCCGAGTCAGCACCATGCCTCTGTGCTTCATTTCGCAGCCAGTGGGAAGAGGGAAGGTTTGGGAGCAGGCGAGGGACGCGAGCAGAGGCGCTGTGAAGAGACTAATCTGGCACCGGCGTGTAGGCTGGACGGGAGGGGGTGCAAACTCAACTCTTCCCCTGTAGGCGGTAGCAGAATGGGGTCTTTTTTGAGTTTGATTCAAAGGGTGCGGGGCGGATTCAATGGAAGCAGGAAGGTTGAAAAGTGACAAAGCTGGGAGCTGTGAAGCAGTCAGCGTCACACAAGGTACAGGGACGGCTTGGCGAGAACCGCTGTGAGCAGGTCTAAGAACCATTCCACAAAATGTCAACTAACCCAGAGAGACAGAAAGCAGATCCATGATGCCTGGAGAAGGGTGGTGAGAGGGAGGGTGGCCGGGGGCCCAGCAAAGGTTGGGGTGGATGGACACGGTGCCATCTTGTTTGTGGGGCTGGCTTAAGGGGCGGGCACGGCAGCGTGCTCAGTGGTGCCCGTCTCCACCCAGGGGCCAGGAGCACCTCTCAGTTGTGATACCCAAACTGTCTCTAGATGTTGTCAAGTACCCTGAAAGGCAGAGACCCCTGACGGGGCACCACTGGGGGTTTTCAAAAGCACTGCTGCCTGCCCGCCCCGGCCCCCATGGGTCAGTACGTGGGGCAGTGTGTGACTCAGTGATTTGAAGGGCGCCCTCCCCTGGGGACCTGTGACATCCGGGCTGACAACTTCCTGCTGGAGAAAACCTTCCCGGTCCACAAAGTTGCCCACATTTACATCCCGCTAATTCATTTGTCCAACACACACAGGACAACATCCTGCGCGCTGATTTGTTTGTCTTAACAATTTTGTAAGTTAGGGAACAGTGGGGTCTTCTAGCGGTTTCCTCTCGTCTGAGTGAGAACCAGGTGCGGGGCGGGAGACCGCCACTGGCCCGTGTGGTCCTACCTGCCTTAGCCAAGAGCGGCGAGGTCCCGGCCACTCAGAGGGCAGAGGCCCGCACACGCTGGCCGCGGAAAGGACGGGAGTGTGACGCCGCCCGCCGGCCCGAGGCGCCCGGAGGAAGCAGGTGCGTCTCCATCCCGGACTGCTGATGCAGCTGGCGGCGCCGCCCTCTAGGACCCGCCCCCGCCCCCACGCCTGACGCTCACGTCCTGGTGACGCCCCCTGCGGCGGTGTGGGCGCGATCTAGTGACTTGCATCTCATGATCAGAACGGGACGCAAAGGATGGGGTGTCCCTTCCTCGAAGTGTCCCGAGTCTCCAGCGCCTGCCTGCCAGCCGCTCTCACTTCTCCCTGGCTGGCGCCCTTCCCTGCTCGCCCGCTCTGACGCGGCGACTGCCACATGGGGGCCACGGGAGAGCCCCAGGGCAAAGGGCCGGAGGTCTCGGGCCAAAGCCCCCGAGGAACAGAAGCCCCGGTACAGCCACCTGTGGAGAAGCGAGTCCGGCCAACGGCCAGCCAGGAGTGGGCCCGCCGGGAAGTGACTTCTTCCCGGGTCAGCCCCACCCGAGACCTGGAGGCCGCTGGGCCGAGCCGCCCCGACCTCCAGAGACAGCCAGAGCAGGCGCGCTCGCAGCCACGTTGGCGGGCTGTGTTACGCCACGGCAGCTAACACACTCTCGCGCCGGCCTGCAGCTCGGCAGCACCGCCGCCGCCCGCAGCAAGTGGGGAGGCGTTTCCTTCAACTGGCAGCGCCGCCTGCTAAGGATGTGGGATTCGGCTTTGGGCACCTCGGCAGCAAGCGCGCAGGCGCGCTGCCTTTGCGCCTCCAATGCACTGGTTCTGCGGCAGGGGCTCTGGGCTGAGCGGCGTCCCCGAGGCTGTCCCGGCGGGCTCCTGCCCACCCTCCGTCCGCACTGGGCTCTGCTCCTCGCGCGCCTCTAGTGCACCTGCAGGGCCTGGGAGCTTAGCAAACCTGCCGGGCCTGGGAATCTGAATCTTTAACCTGATTGAGGGCGTCAGCGCCCCCTATTTTCAAAGAGCACTTAGAGGAATGATCCCCAGCATCACACTGACCACAGTATTAAGTGATCTTTTCCGTATCACAGGAAACGCACTCCCGCCACGGAACGAGCCCCAGTGCGCGCGGCACCGGGACACCCACCTGCGGGGGCCATGGCGGGCGCACTCAGACAGGGACCCGAGGCGGAGCCTCGCGGAAGAGCCAGCCGGCAGACCCTCGAACAGCGTGGGGCTGCGGGCTGGGCCAGGGCCCCCGGGGGCAAGGCTTCTGGACGGTGGGGAGAAAGGCCAGGGGCTTCCTAGAGTAGGGACTTCAGGAACCCGAGTCGCTGGCAACCCCTCAAGGGGTTGCCCGCCAAAAGTAGACTGACTCCAGGAAATGCGTTAGGAGTGCAGCTATTCTAACTCAAAGGGCGGTGATTTCTTTCCTGTGCAGGGCCAGATGCGGGGCATATGTTTGCAATGACTTCCTTCTCTTGGAGCCCAAATGCAGCCGCAAAGCAGCTGTAAGAGGATGGGTGTGGCTACCTCCAATAAAACTTTATTCACAAGGCAGTGGGTGGCCTGAGCGGCCTGGGCTAAGTGCTCACAGCGCTCTCCGTCAGCCCGTCCCTTCAGTACTCCTGGGAGCCAGCCGAGGCGCGGGACGGGGTGGTTTTAAGACCACAGAAGACGTGTTTTGATCCCATTCCCTCTCCTCCCAGCCTGACATTTCAGCCCTAGAGTTTCTAGAGTTTCGGGTGAAAGCACCGTTCCTGGAAGCTTCCAGCTAAAATGCAAGCATGACGATCTTCAGAGACCGCCTCAGCCACCTAGATGACAGTCTCACACCCCGAGTGTTCTGCGTAGTGCAAACGCCACCTTATCCGAGCTTTCAACAGACACGGGAACACGTGGGCGGGCATGCGGCTGACTGGTTAATGAACACAGCCAGGGGAGGGTAGAAGATTCCAGTTCCAGCAGCTGACTTCAGCCGCTTCCACCTGCTTCAGAGCAGCTCCAGTTAGCTCTAAGGGTGGCAAAGATTTCAAAGCAAAATTAACTTCAATAAACTCTAACCGAAAACAGCGGACTTGCGGTGGAGGCTCCGGCCCGACGGCCCTATTCCTGAGGCTGATACCACAGCCGAGCTATTCCTGAGGCTGATACCACAGCTCTGAGCCATCCAAGTGGGTGTCCCTAAAACCAGGTGCTGTGTCTGGGAGAAAGTTCCAGACCAACCCCCGATATTGATCGATATGCTTTTCGTTTCTGCGTTCTCTGTCTGCTTCCTCTGAGCTGAGAAACGGACACAAAACCGAAAGGCAGAGGGGCCAGGTACGTCACAGGGCCGGCCCCGTTACATAAGCAAGGGCTGACAAAGTTATAAACAATTAGGAAATTACATGCATATGTGGCTTCAGTAAATAAGCTGCAAAGAGCTGACAGCTCTCCATGGCACGTTGTTTGTTAAAACTGCAGAGGATTTGAAAAGGAAGCAGCGGATACAAAGGAGGACTCTGGAACCCTCGGTATCTGAGCTGCAACACGCTTGCGTCGTGGCCACTGCTCACCGCGTGTAACCCGAACACCTTGCAGTGCCTGGGAGCCGCAGGCTTCCCGGGCCTGTCATGTGGGCAAAGAAAGCTCTTCTCCAACCAGCGTCAGCAGGGGGAGTCCCCACCGCATCCACGCGACGCAGTCAGACACAGGTGCAGGGGCAACCGGCACAGACGGCGCGCACGGGGGCCTAACAAAGATTTAAGCTTTGTCCCCTTTGAAACACAGCTCCAGCGTTTCCAGGAAAGACCTCAAATGGAGCGGCCTTACCACCTTAGGTAGGATTAGAGAACAATGACAAAATCCCAAGAGCAATTTCCAGAGTCACTTGATAAAACTATGAGTGAGAAGACGCAGGCTAGGCCCATGAAGGATCACGGCTGGAACATTCTCTGGTGTGGCCTTCTCAGGTCACACCTGAGCAGACACAAGGAACCAGCCAAGTCACTGCACTCTGTCCCCTCCCTCAGGAATCCATTCTGTGAGATGGAAATTCCAATAGGGCGCTTCCTGCCAAACTCTCGACTAAACACCAACATTCCTCCATGTTCTCCAGGCTCCTTCTGGAATGATCTATGGCCCTCTTAACCTAAGCATCAGAACCATTGGGGTTTGGGAGCTGGGGAGAAGAGGCTGGGGGAGTGGGGGAGTGGGCCAGCGGGTGCTTATTCTATTCCCCACCTGCTGCCTGAACACGGAGCTGCAGACCTGGCAGAGGGCGTGGCACTCAGTCCGCGAGCTTGTGGTCTCTTGAAGTGCCATCTGCACGTCGCTGGACTGTATTGAAGAAGCTGATGGGGGACATTTGAGGATTTCTCGCGAGCTCTCCCGGATCTTTCTCCCTGGCCCTCTCAGCCCCAAGGAAACAAACCCTTCCCGCTGTCATGTCCCTCCCCCCTTCGCCAAGACTAAACCAAGGAACTGACAGGGCGGCGGTTCTCCCACATAGGCTGTCGCGGAAGTTGGCGCGGGAAGCCCAAGCGGCGCTCAGGCACACGGGGAGCACAGGAGACTGATCACGCGGGTGGGTCCAGGAGGGGTCACCGCTAAAGCCCTGGGCCCGCCGGTGTCTCCCGTGCTCAGCTTCTGCAACAGCAGGAGCATCAAGGGCGCCTGCGCCCCCCAGCACTGCCTGCCCCTAGATGGAGGGCAGAAGGGTGAATCTGGTTGGCAGGAGACAATTCAGTCTCTTCCAAAGATCTAAAGATTTCGTGAAAGTAAATCCCTTGGTCAATACCTTCCTGGCTTTCCCCTTCTCGCCCTTGAGCCCTCCTCTGAATTAGTACTTCTCAAGGCTCACGGTGCTCAGGAACCATCTGGAAATCGGGTTAAAATGCAGACTCTGAGACAGTGGGCCTGGGTGGGGCTGAGCCGCCGCATCTGTAATCCGCTTCCGGGTGGCAGAGCCTGCTGGCCCAGGGACCACTCTCGGCAGAGAGGGTCTCAATTCTCTCAGCTGCTGAAGCCCGGATAACACACCTACTGTAGCCCGAAACACTCAGCTTACAGTGAGCGCACTTTGCTATGGCACGCAGACCTGGCATTCAGACATTCACTGCTCCAGCTCCGACCCTGCCTCAGCCCAGGCCCCCCAGGCAGTGTGGGGGCTCTTCCCCTCCGGGCTCGTCCAGGCTGGCAGATGATCAAGTTAACATCAGACAGATGGACAAGAGAAAAGAAAGAAAAAGAAGTTTAATGGTACCGTGTGGCTCCAGCACACCTCGGAGAGACCCAGTGAAACTGTGTAACTCACCAAAATGGCTTAAGAACTTGAAGAACTTCAGGGGTGTTGGGGGAGGCCCCCGGAAGACCCAGCAAACAAGCGCGTGGTGCTCTGCAGCTTTCAACTGCAGCCCCCCAGGGAGAAGCGGGCGAGAGCCTGGGAGATTAAGACCTTCCGAACTGCAGGCCAGAGACTCCTCTACAAATGGAGATTTCCCTTCCACATGCAAACGCCTCTGACAAAAGGGCAACTGCAGAGCCCCTCCTAGGCAATAATCCTGATGCAGGAGATACTTTGGGGTGCAGATTTTGCTCCCCCTTCAGTAGCATCGCCCAGGCTCGCCCAGGTGGCCACTCGTGCTTTGAGAAGATGTGTGTGTTACCTGGCCAGCCAGGTAAGGTTAAAAAATGAAAAAAAGAGAAAAATCAGAAACAGAAGGTGAACGATGAAGTGGCCCGTGAGTTGACTGGGGTTCAGCTGGGAAGCTACACCCAGAAAGGAATTCATGGACCCCCAAAGCTGAGGCCAGGCCCACCTTGACCTTTCCAGCGGGGAGGGAGGAAGCGGCGGCCTCCGCTATAACTGCCTGGCGCGGGCCACCTTCTCCCTTGGCAGAGAGTTCCTGATGGGCCTGGATTGAACCCGCCCCCACCACTCCACCCCCCCAAAGAAATGGAAAATTATGCAAAAAAAAAAAAAAAAGACTCAAGAGCCATATGGAATTCTCTATTTTTTCCCCTCACACCATCTGGTTGGGGATCTAAGTGGAGAATGGCAACCACATTGATTTAGGAGTTAACAAAATCTCCCAGCAACGGGAAGGCGGGGTAGCCATGCAGTACCCCCACCAGGGCCTGCGCTGTATTCTGGCACTTGCCTAGCAAGATCTCAGGGGTGCCGCAGATGCTAATGGGCCCGGTGCCTATGCCGTGAGGCATATGTCCCGGGGATGCCAGGCAACGCACACAGCGCATCGGAAGCACGCGTGGGCAGCATCGCCGGCAGGGCCTGGAAGATGATTCCATGATGCCTGGCTTTGCTCCTCTCCCGCAGCCAAGGAGCGGGTCTGTCATGGAGTTCTCGCCACATCACAAGCACCCAGACACTGCGCACGTTCTACAATTCCTCATCAGGCCACTCCAGCACCCCCAAACCGTGAAGACTAGGTGTTGTGTTTTGATCTAGCTCGTGTGGCAGCAAAACTTATCTTGGTGTCGCGCCCCACTTGAACAGACAGAGGCGGCTGCACGACCTCATGACCTGTCCCAGCTCTCCAGAAAGATCCATGTATTGCACATATGGGTGCACCAGACCTTGGGGGGCATAGTGGAGCACATGGTAAAAGCACCATGTCACCTTGCAAACCCAAACTCTTTTGAGTGTGAAACACAGCTGGCCCCCAAGATTGGGGGGTGGGTAGAAGCACTGTCTCTTAGAAAGTCCAGACTCTGGGGTTTGGCTGGCAGGTCTCATGAGTCTTAATCCAGGGCTGTTACAACGGCTCAAGCGGTGGAGAACATTCTAGTGCCTGTCTCTCTCCCTTCGCTTCTCCCTCTTTACCACTGAATTGTGCATGTCTAATAGTACGGGGGTGTGTGGGGACTTTCAAAAGCTGCTTTCTTGAGATATGTAATTTACGCATCATGAAATTCATCCGTTTTCAGTGGTTGGGCTCAATCTGCAGCGATGTGCAGCCACCAGGGCCGTCTAATTTTAACCATCTCCATCCCTCCAAAAAAGATCCCTAAGGAGTTACTCCCCCCATCTCCACCCCACTCCATTTCCAGGAGCCTGGAACCCCCTTTCTGTTTCTTTGTAGTTGCCAACTCTGGACATTCCATAGGGACGGATTCCTACAATGTTTGCCCTCCTGTGTCTGTCCTGTCACTCAGCATCACGGTTTGGAGGCTCATCTGTGTTGCAGCATTTGTCAGAACTTCATTCCTTTTTCCTGTTGAACAGCAGTATTTCCTGGCACAGGTACAGGACGTCTAATGGCAATATGTGGAAGATTCCAGAACCTTCTCTTCCCTAAATTATCTGAGGACAGATGTCTGATATCACTTCTTGCTCGTGTGTGTGTGTGCGCGCGCGCGCGCGCGTGTGTATGTGTGAGACCAAGACAGCACACGCAGGCAAAGACCTGCGCCTCACAGCCAAAAGTCAAAGGCCTGAATGCGGACCCTGAGATGGAGAGCTACGTGCAGAGTCAGACTGCAGGCTCATTACCACGATGCCACACTCTCGGGTTTAAAAGAAATAGTTTTATGATTTCAGAACTTTATAATTCAATGGGTATCTCCCACTGTACCCCGGGACTGCTGCTTCTGGAGTCAGTTACAGTTTTCATGCTGTCACTTCTGGTTTACTCCAGAGAAAGCAAGCAGCTCTCAGGGAGCAATGGCACGGCGACGCCAGCCCTGACAGCCTCTGCCGCGCTGACTGGCCCCACCCCATCCCATCAGAGCCACACCCGATGTCACCGAAACCCCTAACCAAACTGAGGATTAGGGCGCACGGGGGCGCTAAGGCGGCGGAGGATGGGTATGCATATTGCTCAGCGTTTTCGCTCCCCCGGGCCCCAAGTGGCTGACGCGCACTGCACCAGGACCGGCGGTGCCCAGAACCCGGTGCCCGGGAGCAGGGAGATGGGCAACCAGGCTCCGGACCTACCTGACGGGCTCGAGAACCAGCGAGCTGGTCCACGTTTCACGGGCTTTGAGTTCTCCCTTGGCAAAGGCAATGGCTGATGTTCAGAGGGTGCAAAGCAACGGGACGGGGCAGACACTGGGGGCACCGGTGGGACTCTCGGGGCCCAGGTTTTGGGCCCATGGTTGCCAGGTATGACTCCCCACCCCACTTTGGAAGTTTCAAGGTCAACCCAAAAGCATATCTCATTGTACACTGCTGCCTTGCAGAAGAAGGGAGGGGAAGGAGGGAGGAAAGAGGCGAAAGATGGGGTGGAATGGAGAGGAGAGAAAAGAAAGATGGTTAAAGAGACTTTAAGGGGCCGGCTCCACCCACTCCCTGGCAAACAAATTAGTGCATCAAGCAAAACATAAAATATCACCAACTGCAAGAGGCATTACAAATAGCAAAGGTAACAGTTGACTTGCTATTAGAGTTCACCCCGAGGCTGTATTTACCTGGACTGCTCAAGGGGCTAGCCCTGTCCCCCAGTGTTGGCACGGGATGGTACTGGTGGTTCTTTGAGCCTGGGTACATCCAGTGGTACCTGCCAATTTCCATTTCAGCTCTGCTGTTCGCTGCCAATTTCAGGTGGCAAAAAGAGTCAGTGTCTCTATCTCCAGCAAAGATTCTTTATCAGCATTTTTACTTATTCTTTTACCATATAAAGGAAATGGGGGATTTAAAAAATAGGCTATGAAATGCAACCTTTCAGTACCATCTTATCAACTCAGCACGCTAACATGAGAATGCTCGCGTCTCCTCCTCCACTTTGAAGTTCACAGCAATCACCCGCGTGGTCTTTGGGTCCCTTGTTTTCTCCACCTTGCCCCACCTTAGAATGCTCATTTTGGGCACACACAATTTATAATGAAAAACAAAAATTTGGCTTCTCACGAGCTTTCGCTTGGCCTTTAGATGACAGAGCCTCAGCACTGACTGCGGCTGCGCAAGCCCAGGGGCAGACTCGCACGCCGTAACGTACCCAATTCTGGCCGTGGCAATCTGGCAACCAAGCCAGTGGTCTGCTGAATCGTGAATGAAACCCTGGTCTGCCCTCTGACACCTGTGGCATTCTCTGCCCCCTCCTCTTAAACTCAGTACCTCAGAGTCCAGAATGCTCTGGATTCAACCCTGTTCCAATGATCTCCTGGTGTTTCACAGAGAACAGGCTGCTGGTCTTGGGCTGGAACCATTACTTTCTCACACACGAGGGCCAATCTACCCTGCCTGGTAATGACAGTATTTCTTCCAATTAGGGGATTGGAGAGACAAATATCCACTCATTTGCCTGCCACGGTCTAGGCTGCCGCTAACTATTAGTTGAATTACAATCTTGACAACTCAAAGAGAGCGCAACATCAAAATGGCCAGCTTGCCTGAGAATCCTCTAGCATAAGGGGTATGTTCTCTGAGGTGCCACAAATATTGAAGGATAAAAAAATGATTCTGACACTGACATGGGTATGATTCTGTCAGCAGATCGGATGCTGCTGCCCCATTTGGCATGGCGGGCCTCTGAGGAAAGGATCACACATGAGGGGACGAAAGCCAATGCCCTGACCAGGCCTTTCTGAAGTCCCAAGCTCACTCTCCATGCTCTCTGAAAACTCTCAAGCTGTTTGTGATCGGGAAGTAGAGACCTAACTTTTCTAGGGAGTGTTTAAAAAAATAACCCCCCCTTTTTTTTTCGGCTTCAAGGTAAAGTAAAAATTGCTTTAATGAAAAAGGAGAAAAAAGATACAAGGATCAGAACCGCACAATGGAACCATTTTTGCTGCTGCTATTTCTGCTGTCGAGAACAATGGCGATGGCCAGAAGCTGTGGGTGCTGCGGGGGGTCCCAGCAGTCATGGGGAGAGGCACAGGCCACCGGCTCCCTCATGTGTCACCACGGGCCTGTGAGGCAGCTACTGTCATTCTTCAATCTTAACAAATGAAGAAACCAAGGGCAATGGGAAAGTCAGGTACTGGCCTAGGAGCATTTGGGGCCCCCACACTGACCTCACCCAAGCCAGGCCTACGATTCAGGGAGTCTCTGCATAGGCCACTCTCAGTCTCTGCCCCCATCTCACATGGGTAAGGAAGTCTCTGGGCACGAGGCCAATCGGGCACAGACACTAGGCAGAAAGCCTGGACTGACCAATGCTCATGTGTGTTCCGAGAACAAAACTAAACATGGCAGCCACGCCAGGGACTCTGAATTCCACGTAAAGCCTGACTCCGCCAGACTGGAAGTGGGCGGATGCGTCCCCATACTTCCGGAAAGGCCTTTTTACAAGGCCCTTTCACTAAACCTTTAGCTATGAAAAGAAATTCACGTCTATTTTATATATTTGAGCCAAATTTAAATACAGACATTAAAGCTATTTATAAAACTGCACAAAGCATATCATACATTTCTAGCCCAAGGACAGGGTCCCAGCACTGAGAAGGCAGTGACTGGGCAGCACAGAGAGGCCTCGGCTAGAAAGGTCTTAAAACACGGTTGATTCTGGGCCTGGCAAGAAATGGGCAGAGGTATCCAGCCAGGAAGATCCTGGTTTGTGCCCTAAGAGGGAAGACTGCACGGGGTCACCCTTTCATCCACACAGGGCAGGAGATAAGAGATGGGCAAAGAACAATCTGGCTCCTTGAAGAAGCCCAAGAGTGGCATTTGAGGCACTGGTCATGGCTGGGGCCGAGATGAGCGGTGGTGGCTGATGGAGAGAGACACAACTGTGTGGGTGGGCATCACCAGGGCTGGGTATGAAATGAACAATGGGAAATGGATGCCTTATACGTTGCCCCCCCCCCATATTTATTTAATGTGGCAGATGGGCAGGCTTTGTAGCATCTGGGAAATTTATCACTGGAAGCAACTAAGTGACAGACTTTAAGCTTCCTAGAAAGACCGTATCTGCTGGGCAAGGTCTTTGGAAATCATATTTCTCATCATTTTGAGCTGTTATTTAAATAGTAAAGGAAAGCTAGAACACTATTTGCCACTACAGCAAAAAGGTCCACTCGCTTTGATAAATCAAGTTTTATTGGCATGCCACCTAGCCCACTGGTTTCTCTATTATCCATGGCTGCTTTCAGGCTACAGTGGTGGAGCTGTGTGGTTACAACAGAGACTATGTGGCCCACAAAGCCTAAAATATTTACTCTGTGGTCCTTTAGGGCTGAAGAATGCTGCTGAGTTCGGTATCACATACTGCTAAAAGTTAATGCAGTTAATCAAGTCAACTGCTGTAACAGGCAGTGATTGATTCTCTCCTAGTACATGTTCTCTGAAGAGAAATATCACTGGGCAGATTAAGGATCAAATTTCTCCCCTCTGGCATTGGCTGCTCTTTATATTTAATCTGTCACCACTAATCAGCCATACTATGGTTAAAACCAAGATTGGACTCACATTATGGTCCCTTGGATGAGTTAGCTCCCCTCCTACTGCTAAAACATGAACTGAGAAAACAGAGGAAGGATGACATCGTAAAGGAGAGCACAGTTAAATGAATAAATGAACAAATGCATGAACACCAGGCACCTCTGTGAAGCTGGGGCAGTGGCCTCTGTCTCTTAGGGGCCCGTGTGCACCCCTCTCCCCCATCCCATCCATAGTCACCCCCTACGCCTGGCCATTCACCTCGCATGGACATAACTTTGGTCACAAGGGGAGAAAAAAAGGAGAGTGTCTTTGGAACAAGTCACCGCCAGTTCTGGTGAGGGGAAATTTATGTCACGAGGACACTGCTGTCTCTTGTCCTCAGCTAAGTCAAGGCTAAGAAATCATTGTATTAAGATTATTTCCTCTAATTGACCTGTAATTCCAACTAGCAGCAAAACCCGCCTTTTAGAATTAGAATCTGAACACAAGGCCTCCACGCCATTCCAAGGAAGGCAAGTTTAAATTCCCACAAGTGGCTCAGCAGTCTTTCTTTAAAGAAACAGCCAAGTCTTGAAAAATATGCTAGTGGAAACTGTCTCTAGGAGGGACACCAAATGGCTTGCTGCGCTCCTCTCCACGTTTCTACTTTCTTAAAAGAAAAAAACAACCAGAAAAGTAAGCTGCATTACACCTACCACACATGTCCAGCACCTTCTGCCAGTCACGCTCTTCTCTCCTGCCTATTTCCCAGACACTCTCTCTTCCCCTGTCCTCCTTGGCAGATTCTTACAGAGAAAAACTGCATCTAGAACTTTTTCTGGACCATATTCACATAATCAAGTGAGAAGATGTTAATAAAAATCTCAGAATCAAGCAATTCATAGACCACCGGGAATAGTGTCACAGGTTCAAGCCTCTGGGCCTTTAGAGTGATGTTTTTCGTCTTCAGCAGCAAAGGAAAGGGCCAGAGTGCGCACATGTTGATATTTTTTTTAAGTTGCATAATAAATTATCTATTTGGCGAAAATGATTTTAGTGGCTGTGGACATTTTTTAAACAAGTCACCAATTTGAACTCATCTCGTACTGTGATCATGTCCTGTAATTTATTTAAAATTATACATCATTTCCAATTTGCCACATCTTTTCCCTCTGTGGTTAGAACTCAATTTGATGCCTGGAATTCTGCAATTTATTTCTGTAATGATTCATAGGAGCTTAACTAGTTGGACAATAATTGTTTTAGTAGATTCCAATTTCCCACATGTAATAAAAATAACTTTCATCACAGATACATAGAGATTCTTTTTTGCACAATAGAGCAATTGATTCGATTGTTTTTCTACCCTGTGATTACGCGCTCCCAAGCCATTCCAGATGCACTGGTTTTCACAAATGAATTGACAAGGAGCAATACTCCACTGAAATAAATAGATGCCCAGCTCGCATATCCTTATTACTGAGTCCTGTGATCTGTTTCCTTGATTCTGTCTTATTCATTTCCTCCACTTATTCCATTCCAGTGTATCTGTTTACTCAATCCTCACACTTTGATTTAATTTAATGCTTCCAATTTAAAAACTGTCATTTGTAATCCTTTGGCCGGTTGGCATTTCTTACATCCGTCTGAGAAAACCTGCTGGCTCTCGTGAAAAATTTCCTCCTAGCTACTAAATACTTCTTGTGAATCTGGTCGTCCAGTAGGGGTCCATCAAAGCTATGAGACTGTTTCAAAAACACATATGGCTTTCTTTTTGGTAAGGACTTGGGTTATTTTGTTTAAAATAGAACAAAGTCCTTTGGATTAAATTTAAAGGAACGCCTCTCTTTGTCCTGGCGAAACTCCATGGAGGGACATCGACTGGAAGAGTCACGGCAATGGACAAAACTCCCCTTAACTTCCATTCTTAATAAACCCGTAATAATTAGCCAAAGGCCTTCATTTACAAGTCACTGGGCAATAACACCCCAAATTAAGAGAGGTACTGCTCCTAGCAATAGCAAAGAAGGAACAGGGGGGAAAAAATAGCCTTCCATAAAAAAACTCCGTGGGAAGTGACAACATGCTGAAAGGCTTAAAAGGGGAAAACAGAAAAGATGAAAAAGTGATCCTCCGGAGCAAGAATTATATAACGCATTCTCTAATTCTGTCCAATTTTTAAACATTTGTTCCAATGCAGCCAACATTTATTTTATCAATTTAAAATGAAATCCAAGGCTCACTGGAGAGACAGGCAGCGAACAGCTGTGACGTGGCTTGTGCCCGCATGTGTGCCCTGAATGATAATGGGCGAGCAAAGTGGGGGGACTACAAAGGTGAGACTTGTGTGTGTTCTGACCTGGTGCAGCTGGCACAGGAACTTGTTCACCTAAATGAAGATCTGCAGATAAGCCAGCCTCCAAAACAGCCCGGGGAGTGGGGAGCACACATCTATCACAGCCCTCATACTGCAGTGAAAATCCAAGCCCTGGCCTGGGTTCTTCCTCCAGCCCCTCTCTACCCGTGACAGGATCTGGTCACTTGGTCTTAGTTTGACTTCCTCAGCACACAGCTAATGTTCACCCACGCTGCTCATTTTCCAAGTGCCTCCAGGAAAGATCTTTTTGGCTTCTAATTTTGTGGCTAAAATCAGAGCTAACAAGTGTTTGTATCCAGACGGTCAGTGGAGGCAGAGGTTGGGTTTGCGGCAGGGAGAATCTCCCTGACATAAGTGAGAGCAATGCAACACCAGACTAGCAGCCGCCGAGCCGGCCATGGTGCGACAAGCGTCTGACATTAACGTTACGCCCCTACTTGCTTTTGGAGAGAAAAATGGAAGATGTTTTTGAGGCAACCAAAATGGTTTTATCTGCCACTGGCAAACACCACGTTAACAAAGTGTGTACTAAATAAAGCCATCAATTGGGGGGTGGGTTACTAGAAGTAGCGCTAGGTTTCCTCATAGCAATACTATTACATGGTTTTATTATCCCCCAAACTTTATCTCTAATCCTCATGGAAATGAATCCTTAAACTTTTATCTCTGTTCCTCAGTCTCATAAAAAGCCCCAAGAGCTTCTCTCACTGTTACTTGGTCATTCCTGTAAATTAAATAGATTTCCTAAAAGAAAAGGTAAGGTTTATTGATTTACTTTTTTTTTTTGCTGTTTTTTTTGGGGGGGTGAGGGGAGGCGGGCCTGATGCTGGAATGAACTAATAAAATGAAAGTGTATGTACTGAATGCCATTGAATTACACCCTTAAAATGGTTCAGATGGCAAATTTGATGTCGCCTCGATTTTATCATACTTTAAAAACTGAATTTCAAAAGGATATTACTCAGTTTAGGATACAATACTACTTAAGTATTGTGCAAGGAAAGAAATTCCATACAAGAACAAGCAGCCTTTACCCAAGCATGGTAGGTTGAAATACATGACATTTTGTAGGTGGAAAATGGTTGACTATCAGCAATTCCAGACGGTTCAACCTACATCTTCACAAGTAAAGCAGAGTTGTCCCTCACCCTGGGGACAACCATTCCTTTGTGACTGTCAGGGTTCCCAGTGCCGGAGAAATGCCCTGAGCGGAAGGATTTTTGATGTCACACTCACCAAGGACATGTTCTAGTGTCTTCTTGACAGTCTATAACTTTGAGTGAAGGAGATACATTTCAATGCAGTGAGATGCTGTTAACATAACACAGGCTGAGCTGACTCTTGGGGGCTCAAACTTGAAATCAGTCATTATCTAGGCAAGGACACACTCATTTAGTTTCTAGTCTCTGCCATTTTTTTCTTGCCCCCAAAACATTTATTCCTCCAAAAAAGCCATTCTGTAGGTCAAAATCATACAAGATCGGATTTGTTCCGAGACTCCCTGTAAGGAACAGGACCTTTATCAATTTTTCTCTCCTAAATATCCAAGTCTTAAATAATGGAAACCACCCAGCCTCCCAACTCACACCAGACACCAGAGGTAACGTCCCCTCTCTGAAGCTCCAACTGTAAATGCTTATTACATGTCTGATTCACGGAAGCAGCGATAAGACAATCAGAGGATGTCCAAACGGCTCCAGCAAAAGCACATTTAATCTGCGTGCCCTCGGGGTGGCCCTCGGCAGCAGCAGCAGCAAACAACGCCTTCCCCGCAGCGGAACACAGCATGCGGGACACGGGGCCCAGGGACAACTCTGGACATTCATCTTTAAAAAGCCAGTTTCCCCAAATCCAGCTACCCAAGGTGACGACCTGCAGGCATGCTGCTCAAAACACCACGTTCGCTAGAAGATTTGGAGCAGGAACGGGTTGCGGAAAGGTTGCTTAGCAGCAGCCTGCAGGACCAAACCAGCCTGCAAGCGAGCCCTGCCTCAGCGGCGGCTTCACAGCTAGTTAGCTGGAGACACGGAATCGGGCAACCCTTTTTAAGCACCCCCAGTGAAAAGCTTTAAACAGACTATTGTCAGCGCGCTGGGTACCTTTTCTCTCTTGGCTTTGTTCAGTATTTTCCTCGGCTGCAGTTTCCATGGCTGGCTTCATACCATCCACCAAAAATGCTTTGCCCCGCTCCCCCCAGCACACACTTTTCCCCCTCCTCTTCCTTTTCTTTTAGGCTCCCCTCCGTCTCTTATTTACACCCGCGTGATTGAGAGGTTCTGTTCTTCACTACAGTAGATTACAGTCCTTTCCAAGACGAAGGGCTCGGCAGCGTCAATTCCCCTCTGCCTACTGGTCCATAAAGGCAGCTGCCAAGGAGCAGGCAGCCATACGTCACCGAGGATCCCAGTTACAAAACAGCCTTTCTGTGCCCGCTTGCGCCTCAATGCGGCTCCCTCCTGGGGAGGGGGGCCCAGCCCGCTCCCCCACCAATCGCCCTCCTCACTCTCCTACACACGTTCTCCACTTGCTGCTTTCTCCCCGCTGCTTCTTTCTCCCTGCCGACTGCACCCAATGAATGCTAATTAATTCTCCCAGGAAAGAATAGATTGGTGACATCAGAGGAGGGGCTGTGGAGGAGAAAGGATAGCGCCCCCTCCCACCACGTGACTCGGCTGGCCGGCCACCACGTGTGTGTGTGTGTGTGTGTGTGTATGTGTGTGTGTGTGTTTTCTGTCTCCAGAGAAGGCTGTGTTCTCAGGAGGTGACTTTCCTTCCAGGGAGCCCCTCTGTGGGGCATTAGTTTGTTCCCTTCACTCCTGACCCTGGCAAGACATCGTCCAAGGACTCGCCCACAGTCTCTCTCTTACTTGCTTGCTTTATTATCTGTCTTCACACCGTCTCTACCTGGATGGAGTAATTTAAATATATGTCTAAGGAGGGGCGCAAACCCAGACCGGGGATCTAACAATAGCAGTGCAGCAGCTCAGCCCCAGAGCCTACTTCCCGGCCGACAGCGAGCGCGGTGCAGGAGAGGAACGTCAGCTCACGCCCAGTTCATACAGAGGCACCTGCCTCACCCACGCAGGAGCCTAACGGGCTACAAGCCTACCTAACTGACATGCTGCTGGCTTTGTGGAACGCAAATCACATTCGAGAGCTTATTCTATGTGGAGATTTATTCCTTTAGAGTCCCTTCCCTCAAGCCAAAAGGGCATTTTCAAGAGCGCTGCGCGCTCAGCAGCAAACGCCGATCATCACTCTGACTGCTGCTTTCACAGGCCTCCTCGCAGACAGGCCTGCGGCTCGTACTCACCGTCCCCCTATTTAGAAATGATAGAAGCTCAAGTCAAATACAGGATGTCCACAGACAAACACAGGGCGACAGGTTCCCTGAACAGAACAGAACAGGTTCCCTGAACAGAAGCTGCCAGTTGGTTGGACACCCATCCGAGAGGCCAACACGAAGGCTGCTTGGAGACCCCACTCTCCCAAAAAACTGCTGAGTCTAAGGCTTTGTTGCTCTGCACTTAAAAAAAAGTTAAAGCGAGCAAACAAACACGTGAGATCCTGCATCAAAATCTCTCACCACCTGATCTCCCCATGCCGACACTCCCAAAGCCTTCTACACTCAATACCCAGGAAAGATTTTGCAAACCAGTTTAGCCTGCTTCAACATTCTCTTTTCATATTACATCTCATTTTTCACTTTAACCATGGTTCAAGAAGACCACGCCCACTGTCAAGGAGCCTCTTACCTCGCAGTGCCGGCTCATTTCACGGCCTCCTGGCCGGGGAGCAGAGAGGCCCGGTGGCCACAGGTTCAGATTTTAGAAAGAGACCTGTTCGTGGTGTCCCCTGCTCCACGGGGAACCCACTGACGTGCCCTGTACATTTTTGCAAAGACAATGTAGGTCCATTCAGACGGAAAGATGGCAACAGCTGCTCTGTCATAGGCTTGCTCAGCCCGCAGATCCAGGGAGAAAAAAGTTCAATTTAGCACAAAAAGGGGGCCATTGTGATTCACTGTGGTGTTGATTTTTAAAAAGTGTCTTCCAAAACCACTCAATTACGGAAGTGGTGGAATAAACTATTTCTTTTTGTCTTTTACTTAAGATTTTTAAGTGTCGATGGAAATGGGATGGCAGAATACGGAAGGCATTCTAAATTAAAGGACAACTCTAGCTCTGCCTCTGAAATCCAAACTATTAGACACAACAGTCGCAAAATCTTCAGCTGATACTGTGCTCTAATTTCACCCAGAAAAACCACTTGCAAAGGGACAATTCATCCCTTGTATGTGATTCATAACTTCATGTTCTTTTCATTGGGCTGATAATGCATGATAATTCTAAAAGTTACCACTCTGGTCAGCCTCAAAAACCTCACTGCTATTTACAATAAACCAGGTGAGTCTGAAAACAGGACAGAAAAACTATCCACAGCAAGAAAGAAAACAGTACAATTTTGTACATCTCTGAGGCGTGCATCCATAATTTTGGCCAGCAAAGTTGGGTGTGTAGAATGAGAAAGACAGGAAATGGCACCCAGAGTTGAACATAATCTCTGAGGCTACTGCTTTAGGCAGCCTGGTGGAAGGTAAGAAAACCTCTGAGTCAAAACAGGAATAACGAACATCGACACAAAACAGATATATTCACTGAATGATACAAAAATACTAAGAGAGTAGTTTCCCGGGGTTCATCTTATCTATTTGTAAGTCTTCTAGAGAATTCCAGCCAGGTTGGTGCGCATATATGGAATAATCTTTCAAGTGCTAATATCTACAAACAGTACGGACAGGCAGGAGAGATGGCGCCTGTCTGCAGTCAACCCACAGGTTAATGGACCACAGAGAACGCTCCCAAAGTAGGGTGGTCCTACCTGCTACAAGCAATATAGGACCACAACAAAGAAGACATGTGACAGGGTGGGGAAGAGGATTTGAGGCAAGTTTGACAGAGTTGAGTGGCTATTGCAGTAGAAACCTGGGTGGAGAAGGGCAGGGTAGGGATGAGAAGGGTAGAGAAGAGAAAGGTAGGGAAGGGTAGGGGAAGGGAGGGAAAGAAAGGTCAAAGGACGGAGAAGGGCAAGAAGAGCAAGGTGGGGAGAGTTTTCTGACAGAGCGTCCAGAGCACAGGGCGCCAGTGGCAGGGGATGGCCAGCCAGTAGGCCGGGCACCAGAGTGGCGGGCACCCTGCTACTCCTGAAGCAGTGGGTGGAGAGGGGGGCTTGAAAGCAGACCCCGCCTGTGCTTACAAAGGGCACCTGTGGGGACTGCAAAGTAAAGAACGGGGTAAGGCGAGACCAGAGTGGGTGAGACAGTACAAGCCAAAGACAGCAAGGCCGGAAGTACAGCATGAGCAGGAAATGGGGGCCAGAAAGGATGACCGCCTACCCAGTGTTTACGCCGGCGGTGGAAGAGGAGAGGATTTGAGGGGGATGCGGTTGTTTGTAGCTTGGGTGAGTGAGGAGGTGGTCTTCGGGGAACCAAAGTGGAGGGAGAGGTTGGGAGGGAGAGGGGCACACTGGGTTCCGGTGTGGAGCAGCCCACAGATGCCCAGCAGGCATTGGGAACACAGCGTCAAAGGAGAGGGCTGACGGGAAACAGGGACATGGGCGTCTTCCGCCAGGAAGTAGTCCTGGGAGTACAAAGGCAGAACTCTGCTCAAATGCCCTCTGCCCCCGCTCAGAGAACCCTTCCTGGCTCTCCAATCTAAAATGGCAGCCCTGACATGCCCAGGCCCCTTCCCGGGTGGGGTTTTTGTTATGGAAACCATGACCCAGCACTGATCTAGTGACTTGTTTACTGTCTCTCTTCCCCTAAAATATAAGCCCTTTTAAGAACACACTTTCTTTGGTCTATTTTTGTTCTCTGCTATATCACCAGCTTCGAGAATCATCCCTGGCACACAGTAAGCCCTCAACAAGTAAGAGTCTAAATGAATCGGGAGCAAATGGCCAAGGAGAGAGAGAGACTACAAAGAGCACTGAGAGGAGAATGCAACGTACCTTGGCACTTAAATAGAAAGCAAAGGAAAAATTTTTAAGCAAGGGTAGAAGAGACTAAGAAGGAAAAATTAGGTCCTCCCTGGTGGCCTAAGGGTTAAGTCAGAACTATCACACGATCAGCACTTTGGACTCAGTTTGATCCCCGGCCTGGGAGCTGACCCACATGGCGCAGCAGACCTCTCCTGCCTCGCCCGCTGCTCCCCACAGCAGCGTACTTCAGTGGATCCACCTGTTTTCCTTACTCTGTCTCTGGTGAATACTCCCTCCCTCTCCCTCTCCCTCTCCCCCTCTCTCTCCCCCTCCCACCCCCCACACCCCTGCATGGCTGGCCTACACCCCAGGTCTTCTACGCAAAAATAAATGAATAAAAGCTTAGAAAAAAGAAAGGAAAAATTAGAAAAGCAGGGGCACAAGGCCAAAGTGGGGTTATGGAATCAGGAGAGTCCCACGAAGGGCATAAAGTTCCCAGCATCCCGTGCTGTTGGCAGAGCAGAAAAGGATGTGGCCTGACATGCAAAAAGCACCTTTGGCCAGCAAATAGTCACTGGAACTTCCCTAGAAGAGTTCTGGTTGAATGACAAGGACAGGAGCAAGAGCGTCAAGTCTTTTTCACAATCATTACTCTCAAAAAGGGATACTCCCTTGGCCCAACTAAAACCTTTATCCCATACCTCGGGCTTCGTGCCACCTGGACACCTTGGTTTAGTTTCCAACTGGTCGAGGTAATTTTGGTTCTTTTCTATGATCTAGTCCATTAACAATCTTCCCGTGTGTGTGTGCGTGTGCGTGCGTGTGTGTGTGTGTGTGTTTCTCTACACCATCAAGGAGTTCTCCAACAATTCAACTCAATTCTGATGCCACCTACCTGGAGTTGTCGGACTACAGTTTAAGGGCTCAGTCCCCTAAGACTGGTCCCTAATCCCCTACCCCCCGCCCCAGATGCCAATCACAAGTCCAGGCTGTCACTGGTTGTTATCTGTCACCTGTGCTTTTGACCAACTGGCTGAAGACTGTGGATTCCAGGGACCTCCTCTCCGTAGGCTTTATTCGCTAGAGCAGCTCACAGAACTCTGAGGGATATTTTACTTTTCTGAATTACCAGGGCATTACAAAGGAGATTATAAGACATGAAGCCAAATGAAGACATGGCTCCAGGCAGTGGGAAGGGGCAAAAAGCTTCCTCACCCTCTCTAGGCCCTCTCGTCACTCTCCCCCTACCTCCACATGCTCCCTGACCCCGAGGCTCCCCAACCCCTCTTTCGAGGGGAGGGTGGTTGTTAATGGAGGCTTCATTATAGAGACAGGAACATGAAATCATTGACCACTGGTGACTGATCTCAACCTCTAGTCCCTCTTACTCCCTGGAGGTCACGGGGGCGAGAAGGAAAGTTCCATTCCCTGGACAACCAGCCCCCATCCTTAGGTTCTAAAAGTTGCCTCATTAACATAACAAGGCATGTTTACACTCTCCATCACAGGAAAGTCCAGGGTTTGAGGAAGGAGCTCAGTGCTGGGAATTGGACAGAGACCAAATCTATATTTCTTATTAGAGATTACAGAATCACAGTCTCCAAGTGGAGCAAATTGCTTTGTGTATCTTATATGCCTGCGATTCAGGAGGTGCTGAACACAAAGACCAGGGCTAAAGGGTCTTGTGTAGGCCACTCTGGACATCACCCTGGTCAGTTTTCTGGTTCATTCAATCATTCAACCAAGACTCATTGAGCACCTACTGCACAGCAGAAATCAAGTCTCTGTTCTGGCATAAATTGTCCCGTCAACTGGGAAGTCATCCGGGTCCACAGCAGTCTACCCACATGCCCTCATCAGCACAGTCAATAAGGCTTGTCAAATGCCCACTTCCATGGAGCTGGGATGAAATTTTAGGTTTCTTCTGCTCTCAGAAAAACCCCTCAGTGGGGAGTCATGAATCCCCAAGAAGAGGTGTCCTCATATTCTTTCAAATGCTAATTCCTCAGAAATTGGCACATTCATGGAGCCTGTCTCCCCCAAAGCCCGCCCTTCTACTCCATACCCCAGGACAGGGCCTCCTAGGGTCATGCAGCTGCAGGGGACAGAGATTAGTCATCCCCTTTGCATTCACCCCCACTTCCGTTCTTGTCTCTGTTGTTTTTTTTTTTTTCTGGATAGCTCTTTCCTCCTGGTGAAGGATGTGCCCTCCTTTCCAAGGAGCCAGCATGCCCTCTCCATCCTTCAAGCCCCTTCATCTGGGTCCTGAGTAAGAGCTCATTTGCGGAAGACATCACGGCGCCCAGCTCGGACGAAGACACACCCCACGGCCAAGACGTTTCCTGAGGACCTAGCCTGTCCACAGTTCTGCTGGGGCCTAGGCGTTCCCGTGCCCCGTCATGTCCCTGCCCTCCCGCCCCTCACAGGAAACCAACCCCCAGAGTAACCACCCCAGAACCAAAGGCCGCCTCCCTGCACACCCCATGTGAGAACGCCTCACCTGCCCGAGTGGATGGACCGAACGGAACCTGTGGTTTAAAACAAAGTTTTTGGCCCTCTTTTCATCTTACTCATGACAAAGCAAAGATATGTTCTAGTGCAAAAACCTGAGCCTCTGGATTAGAATTACAGAAGCAAAAACTCCTAAATCCTACCAGTGAGACAGGAAAGACACTCATGTAAAACAGCAATCATAAAACATTACTACTTCTGGGGAAAAAAAAACACAGAAACTAGAACTATTGGACAGAGTCAGAAAGTTCGAGCAAGGTTGTTTAGAATTGGGTCCTTTCCGTAAGAACACCTTCCCGAAGCTTCATCAACTTGGCAAAGCTTCTGGCCCCCATGACCAGCATTAAATTTCTATTTTTACATCCAATGTGGGTTTTTCACACTTTCTGACGCCCTGCTCTCAGTCTCTTCGCTGATCTATTTCCTCAGTGCCCCCTGGACCTTCATCAGACTTTGCCTTACAGGAAATGACACCAGCTAACTCTGTGGGTGGGGGGAGGGACGCTCTTCCCGGAAGTGGGGCAGAGGACAGCTTAGTCAAGATTCAGGGAACTTCACCTTGGAAGAGGCAGTGGTGATAGGGAGGTTAATGGGCAACCTGTCCAGGGCAGAGAGCATGACATTTGTCACTTGATTTGGTCCCCGTGACGGGGCCAGCATGGCAGGTGGGACGATCGCCTGCCCGGAGTCCAAATGGCCCGGCGACCGCAGCGTGGTGAGCCATGGGCAGCAGAGCGAGGCGGACAAGCAGCGCTCTCCCCGTGTCTCATCACCGGAGGGGGTGGGGGGCGGACCCCAAAGCAAGGGAAGCACACTGCCGGCCAAAGGAGAAACAAGGACCAGATGATGGGTTTTCAAACTCGTGGTTTCGATTAAAGAAGGAAAGTTTCGGCTCCTCCTGCGTACACAAGCACACGCCAGGAGAGGGGCCGCTGACGCACTGGCAATGCGCTTCCGGATTAATTATCACTTCCCGCGGGGAGCTGGCACCTCTCCTTCCAAGCGGCACCGACCGCGCGCTCCCCTGCGCGGGCTCCCAATTAACTCGTCCACCACAGCGAACACGTACCAAGCCACGTGAGCAAGGCCAGCTCTGTGGCCCTCCCCACCCCCAAGTTCACGGGTGAACTGCAGCTAGTGGGGCCTGAGTGTTCCCTTACCCAGACAGTCGGTGGCTCAGCCTCAAAGCTGGGGGAAGCTGGGCCGCTCTGCGGGGGAATTTCCTCGTATCCTCTGCCAAAACCCCCAGCCCACGCGACCTCCCCACATCCTCTTCCCTTCCTGAAGGCATCAGCCAAAGCCCGCCTCCTTCAGGAAGCCTCCTGGTTACCTCCACTGGGGTTCCTCTTCTCCACACTGTGCCCACCCTCGGGTCCCCGTGATAAATGCAAACCCCTCGGACTGGCTGCCAGCTTCGTGAGGGATGCTACCTGCCTTTCCCCGCCTCCCGCACAGGTGGGAGCAGACGCTTGTGCCAGTGTGGCCCAACCCTGACCTTCGATGCTGTGCTCCCAAGGGCAACAAGTCTCCATCTTTGGCCGGCTTTGCCAGACGTTGCAAAATTCAAGGTTAAATCAGAGACATCTGGTGTGAGAAGAGCTGGCTAGCCCCACGGAAACCCACACACAGAAAGATGTGAGGATCCCAAACAAAATGGCACTTTAGCCCACAGATTTGAGAAAGGGACAGGAAAGGGGTGTTTCCTGTAAGTCCTTCATGCTCCCACCGCCACCGTCTGGGTCCACGGTGAGAGAGAAAAGGTAATATCTAGTTATTTCATTCCTTACAGATCTTTCCCTGTCCCTGAGGGGTTCACTTCTGTGCCCTTGCCTGGCCTGACTGGACACTCCCCCCTCTGACCCCCTCACCGTCCGCAGAACACCCGGAGGAGGGTTTGGATGTGATGTCTGTGAATAAACTACAATTAAATAAACAGAACTGAGGTGGATGGGATTAAAAAAGCCATGCCTCCAAGGGCATTCTCCAGCAAATAGTCAAAGCTGGTTTCTAGGTCCTCAAGACCAAATTAGATTTGCCACTGATTTTTATTAAAAAAAACAAACAGCACAGAGAGCGCTGCCCTCAGAAGGGCGCCAAGCGTGGTTTAACGCTCTGCTACCACTGACTTAAAGTTCTCCATCATTTCACCTTCAAACTTGTGTTTTGCAAGCGCAGGCTCCAGTGGGACGAGGAGTAGGTGCGTGCACGTGGCGCCGTGAGCACAGCTCCCTGGGGACCCGAGGCTGGGAATTTCGGTGAGATTCCTCGTCAGGACAAAGTAAGCGTGCTCTGTGCACCGCCGAGGAGCCACTGCTGTCACTTGCCGGGTCTTAAGTGACCGGTCTGGCAGGACGGCAGTCAGGAACTGAAGAATGTGGGGGCTGGAGCCCCACACCCCTGCCGCCATCACCATTGCCAAGGACCCGAGTCTTCCTCTAACTGGCCACGTCCAGTGAGTTTTCACCTGCTCTGACAGCTGGCCACTCTGGGCGGACCCCAAGGGCCCCGACATTCTCTGGGGCCACAGGCCAGAAACTCTTACCTGGGCAGCATGTGGCCCAAGGTTTTCTCAGCCTTGACCTCGCTAGCCGGGGTCCTCTGACCCCTCAAAGCCATCACACAAAAGCTATGCTCACATTGCTACGAGCACAGAGGAAGTGGAAGTGGGTAAAACCAGCATAAAGACATTTTACAATAAAATTTAGATCCTGTTATGTTACCCACTTGGAAATGATACTTCAGAAACAAATGGATACAACTTATTACTATTCAATAAGATAAACAAAAACTGAACTTCACTTTCTAGGGTTTTGTTCCCCAACAGAAATCTGGCCCAAAGAGTTTTGTAATTTAAGATCGGTTAAAATAACTTCATGGATTGGGGATTTTATTTTCCAGTAAATTGCAACAATATATTCATGTACCCCTTACAATTAAATATAGGCTCCTGACGGCTAGGCTAGGAGACTGCTACTTGTCAGCCCATGAACTGCTGGGGTGCATCAAGCAGCTCGGGGTGACGCCTTCCTCCCCCTCTGCTCTCCACTCCAACTTCTTTGAATTACCCACTCAGGCGAAGGCGGATTCGACCAGCGCCCAGACCAGCGCTCGAGCACCAAGCGATCCTGAGACTCAGGAACCTGCAGTGAGTGATTTACAGGAGAGGGCGCATCTCCAACGTGTCGCTTGAGAGAACATTTGAGACTTACCCATCCCTAGCTTGACGGATACTTATGATTTACTTTCTGACATTAGAATACCTGCGCTCACTACTTCAGGGAAGCACCCAGGGCTTCGGACACATAACTCAAAAGCTCTCAGAAGAAAGTCCAGAGGAAACCGGGGCCTGGGCGGGTGGGCTGCTGGAGATCCAGACTTGGTATGAAACACCAAATGCACAAGAGCGTCCGCTCTATCACTTAGTCCACCGCTGATGAGAAGCCAAGGAAAAAACCACCCACTTTCCATTGCTTTCGTACTTGTTCAAATGCAATATTAAATTGCCACTTCTGTTTACTTTCTGGGATAGGAACGAGGGACAGTAAGAGCAAGGCATTTAGATCCTTCACGCCACTGAAAGGTCAGCGGGCAAACTCTCGCCGTTCGCCAGCAGCATGGACGAGCTGGAGGGGACAGCGCTGTGTGAAATGAGGAGAAAGGCCAATTCCGACGCTCTCACTCACATGTGGAATAGAGAGAAAAACAAAAACGAAGGAGCTGACAAAACTAAACCCAAATGCAGCCGAGAAATTTGGCTGCAGATTGAGGCTACCAGAGGGGGTGGTGGGGGTGGGAACAAAGGAGAGAGAGGCCCAGTGGCCAGGAGTAAAGGTCACTGGGTGCTTGGATTTGGGGGTGGGGTGGTGACAGACACCTGAGGAGGTGTGAACCTGCACCCCTAGTTCATGCACAGGGTCGTAAACCAATGTGCGCTCCATCAAGAAAAGAAGTAAGCAAAAAGTAAAAACTAAAAAGCAGTGCTAACTGCCACTCCATGGGGGGAATAAACAGGAACAAAATTTTTCTGAGACAAACAAGATACACGTTGGAAGCCTTGTTTCTTTTGAAGTCAGGACAACTAAGTCAGGCCAAGCCCATCTCCCGAGCAGACCTCACAGCTTGATAAACCCACGCCCCCGCAATGGTGGGAGCGCTACTGTGGTGTCGGCCCCCAGGCTGGACACCGCTTAATCACACACTCAAGTGAAGTGGGGATGGGCTAATGTGCTTGCAAATTGGCTGCTCAATGAGGGTGTCAGTTTAGATGGGAATGCTCCAGCGCTACGCCCTTGGCGCTGTCCTTGGTCTGGGCTACGAAGACGCCTGCGTCACCTAGTCCTGGAGGATGGCTTCCTCCTGTCATGTGACCACGTAGACATTCAAGAAGTCACTGGAGTCAACCTAGAATTTCTTCACACCAGCTACCATGAGGAGAATTGTGTTTACTTCCTCCCTGATTTTCTGCTCTCGCTTAAACACTATACACACAGGGAATTCTACAGCAGGGGGAGTGTTTAAAACCGCCTTGCTCTTCTGGTTTCCCAGTGTGTAATCGAACAAGACAGGACTAAAGACTCAGGTCTCCTGACTTATAGCCAAACATGCTCTTGGTTTTGCCTGATACGTAGATATCAAAGTAAATACTATTAGGATAAGGCCCAAATGCCAAATCTGAAATGCATAAACTAGACAGAGATAATTCTTCCTAAAGGACACATAACATCTTTGCAAAAAAACCTTTGTGTATTTTCTAAAACACCCTTTACAAGGAAAATCGGGTTGGGTCAAGACAGAGTACAATAAAGAAGACAACATAAATCTTCGGAAATCAGTGGTGAATGTCAATTTATCTTTTTAATGAAAAGCCACTGATAAACCATGCCATGGGCCTTGCACATGAGCTAGGAACACTCAATAAAAAGTAGCTGTTATGATTGATAGTTGAGACCAGACTGGAGCTTGAAATGCTTTTTCACGAAGGCAATAAAGCTCCAGGATGGTGCTTGTCAAACGGCCTCAGCCGGAGCGAAATGAATGGATAATGGTCACCTGCTCCAACCACTCTCAGGGGCAAGCTGGGGATTATGGGCAACTCTGAGCTCCGAAGCCCAGACCGTAATCATTCCTACTGCGTCAGAGAAGCAAACCCAAGTGCCGGGAAGTGACAGGGGTGTGTAGTAAGAAGAGATGCGAACGTTTATTTTTTTTATGCATACAAGTTGGGATACAGACCAGAGGCGTGGGGCGACGAGAGGGTTCACCAGAGACAGAGTGGGGAGCAGAACAGGCAGATCGACGGAAACACACTGCTGAGGGGAGCAGCGGGCGAGGCAGGAGAGGTCTGCTGCGCCATGTGGGAATCTCCCCGGCCGGGCATCGAACTTGTGTCGCCACTGCCGACAGCTCCACAGCGCAGCGCTCAACCGCTGCGCCACCAGGGAGGTCTGAGATGCGAACGTTTAAAAAATGAAATCAGTACACATCTCTATGCCCTGGGAGGAGCAGGGAACTTGAAATTTTCGGCAATAATTGTGGCACATGAGAGTGACAACTTCCGCTCAGTGGCTCAGAACGGCGGGTCTGGGGGAGACGTGAAAACGAGAACACGTTTAAGAACCCGAGGCACTGCAGCTGCTGGGTATTGCCAAAAAAGAAACGCTCACTAAAATCTGCAGTAACACAGAAAAATGAGGAAATTCTCAATTTGGGCTAATTCTTTAATCCCTGAAGCAAAAAATAAGTGTGTAGCTGTGTTTTTAAGTGTCTGTTCCTAGGGGTTGCCATCTAGAGATCGACCACGGTGCTGTAATAGATCATGAAACTCAAATGTATTTAGAAAATTTAGTCATTTTTATTTCTGATTGGTCATCCTGATAATTAGCTTGTTTAAAATGTCAAAAATCTTGTTTGAGGGATTTGCTGTGTAACCTTTCCTGCAGTGTGGTTGGTTTCATGGGTGAAAGTGACAGGTAATTTGTCATGTTCACACCAAATTGTTGATCAGTCAATATGTTAATTGTCCAGTATATTTACTCCTTTCAAAAAGTGATTTATTTTCCCTAATTACTGCTAATACATCCTAGTGGATGGATTCAAAGAAATGAGAAATGAATTTCACCCCAATGTGTTGTAATGCATTTGGTGGGGGACAAAGATCAAAATGATTCCACAGGTTAAGCTCACATCATTAAAAATAATTATTTTTATCATTGTGAGTAAAAAGCAGTCAGTATATTTCCTCTCATGTATCTCAGTTAGGGAGCCCTAACTGTTCTCAATGTAAAGCCTCTGCCTAAAATTTTAACTTTTGTTGTTTTTTTAAAAGATTAATTTATGCATACAAGCTGGGGTGCAGGCCAGAGGTATGGGGTGGTAAGAGGGTTCACCAGAGACAGAGTGGGCAGAACAGGAAGACTGACCGAAATACACTGCTGAGGGGAGCAGCGGGAAAATAGGAGAGGTCTGCTGCGCCATGTGGGATGCTCCCCGGCTGAGCAACGAACTCGCGCTGCAGCTGCCGACATGTCCACAGCGCTGCGCTTAACCCGTTGCGCCACCAGGGAGGCCCTAAAATTCTAACTTTGAATGTTTCAGCCAGAACATTTCCACTCCTTTCTCTTCATCCTCCTCTTCCTCACTCACCAAAAACCCAGATCAGTTATTACTTACCAATTAAAATACATATGAAGGCTCACCGTCAGAAACAGAAAGGAAGGGGCAAAGACCAGTTCTTTCCTCCTTAAGTACTTGTAATTTACAGCTAGCAGCACCAAAAACCACTTCTAAACACTGGAACTCTGAGAAACTCATAGGCTTACCCAACACATGCTTATCAAGGACTGCCACATGCCAGGCCAGTGCCAGGCACTGTGGATCTAAAGAGAGAGTGGAGGTCATTTCTCATTCGAGGTGCTAAGGGACTCCAGCGGAGTAGAGGGATACCAGCGCTCTCTTGTTCAGTCCACTCTTGTGGCGCCTGGAACCACAGAGCACCTCGCCAGAGCAGCCAGCCCAGAGCTCATGGGCTCCACAGCCCATTCATTCTCCAGCAAGGCCCGCAGCTGATCCCGGCCAACAAGAGGGATCTGTTCCTCCCGCCAGCCACAGGGGTACGGGTGGATCCATGGGGCAAGGATACGGCAGATGGTGAACTGGACAGGGAGAACATCTGGGAGGCATGGGTGGCCCCCTTCCTAGGATTTGTAGAATTGGGCACCTGAGGCACAGGAACAGTGTCCCTATGATACTGCCAGGAATTCTACACAGTTTCTTCGTGAGTCCTAGACCTGCTGTAAAAACTAGGAATTGAAGATATTGCCCAATAGACACAAGAAAGGATGTTCTACATCATTTATCATTACGGAAATGCAAATCCAAACTACAACGAGAGTTCACCTCATACTGGTTAGACTGGCTGTTATCAAAAAGTCAAGAAATAACAAAAGTTGACAAGGCTGTGGAAAAAGTGGAGCTCTCGTGCATTAGTGGTGGGAATATACATTGGTGCAACCTCAAAAAACTAACTAAAAATAGAACTACCATATGATCCAGAAATCCACTTCTGTTATTTACCGAAAGAATATGCAAACAGTAATTCAAAGGGATCTATACACCCCTATGTTCATTGCAGCACTATCCACAATAGCCACGATATGGAAACAACACAAGTACCTGACAATGGACGAATGGATCAAGAACATGTGGTATATCTATGCAATGGAATACTACTCAGCCTTCAAAAATGAAAGCTGCCTCCAGCAACAATAAGGATGGAACTTGATGGATGATACTTGGTGAAATGAGTCAGAAGGAGAAAGACAAATACCTTATGATTATACTCATTTGTAGACTACAAAGCAAGCAAATGAACAAATAAAAAACAAAAAAGAAACCCTTCCCTTACACAATAGAGTGGGGAGTCATCAGAGGGGAAGGACAGGGAGAGAAAGAGGTTGAGGGAACCCATTAATGGGTTATAGAGAGTGACTGGACACTGGGTGGTGGATGTGAGGGGAAAACTACAGTTGTGAGGTGGGGAACTATAGTTACCTCAATTAAAAAAATAAAAAATTTTCCCAGCTCTACCCAGGAAGAAAGCGATTCAACTCGTGTGTGTCTAACGCCTCACTGTGCTGTCAGAAACTACTGGATGAAATGAGTGTGTAGCTCAGTGGTGAGCGCAGTTCCCACCTAGTGAATGTAAAGTATACCTCAGTGCAGATCAAAGCCAGCCCTCAGCACGGGTCTCTGGGAAAGCTGGTGCAACACAAGACACCACAGAGTGACGCGGGCAAGTGCACGGCCGCTGCCAGATGGGGACAGGGCCGAGCTGCCAGGCCAGCCAAGGCTGACTCCGCACGTGCCAGATGTGCCCCTGAATAACGTGGCATCTACGGCTCTTCAGCCAACCCTGGAGGTTAACAGGAGGGACCAACAGAACATGCTCGAAGCTAGAGCACTGTGATGAGCTCCAGTGAGCTGCATCTGGGACCTGCCACCAGGAGCAGCTGGCACCAAGTTGCTAAGATAGGTGGTAGATGTGCTTCTTCACTCTTCCCTTGACCTGCTGTGATTTTAATTAGAGGAAAAGATGAAGGGTCGCTGTTTCCAGGCTGCGGCTCAAGCACTAAACTGCGCTCACCACACTCGTGAAGAGAAGCACAACCTCAATTTGAGGAAGAAGTTGACTCACCGCGCATTGAGGGCCAGGAGGGATTTCTCTGTGGCGGTGGAAGAGTGAGCTCAAACCCTGGTTTCTCTCCAACCGAGTTCCACGGGTTCCACGGGTGCACCCCCTTTGGATGGCGCAAAGATTGAGGGTGCTTTAGCTTTTCAGAGTTTAGCATGAAGGGAAACACAGGTGCAATGTTTAATTATTTAAAAAGATTAGAGACCACACCGATGGCTGTCCTAGATTGCCACGTCACACCTACAGCATCCTACCATCGGGATCTACAAATACACCCAGGACCGTGCGATTTAAGTAGCGCTCATTTTACAGCTTCAAGCAGGGGCAGAGAAGCAGCAGCACCAACTACCTAGACCACAGGCCAGTGTACTTGACGGAAACATCCACCCCGCCTCCAGCGGGGACTGTCACATTTCAAACTGGAAGCCCTTTCGCGGGTCTCTGGCCGGTCCGTAACGTGCGTGTTCGTCTTCAGCTATAAAATTCGCACATTTTAAGAAACTTTTTTTTTTAATATATATTTTTATTGTTATTTATGTCTTTTACATTTTGCATTCCCCTAGGATAGCCCACCACCAATTCACCCGTGATCCATCTCCATGGTCCCTTGTGTTCTTTTCTATTCC